>JANJYP010060524.1:0-18117 GCA_024605115.1 Rastrelliger brachysoma
TTATTTAGGTGTGTTCCGACATGAGTGTTTACAATTTCTACATTTGGATTCATGAGTGAAGTAGCGTATTCATAAAAGGAGGCAAGGGCAAGAGCGAGGCTTGCAGTATGATTACAGCTCCATTTTAAAAAAATAATAACTTGCTTGAATTGAGTCATTGTTCTAAATTTGGTGCAGCTGGTTCTTCGGCCTTCCTGACACATTTCCTGAATTCTGATACACCTTGAGTTGAAAAGAACATTAGTTAGGGAGATAAAAAAAACTATCCACTTTGCATCTCTCTTATTGCTGTAGCATATTTACATTAACTGCATCGCTGTCTGGCACGGAGAAGATGGAGCTGTAATTTGAGGCTTTGTGACAGAATTTTGCCGGCGTTGTTTAGGGGAGAGAAAATGCCCATTCCACTTTGATTCTCCATTGTGATGGATTGATCATTGATATTTTATTCATTTCCCATTCCTGCCTGCAGGTACAACATTTAGAGTGAAATAGGAAACATAATGGATGGAAGAAAAGTGGTGACAAGGAGAGATGGTGGAGAGATAGTGGAAAAATAACTTCACAAGGGGAGAGCGTGTAAAAAAAACTTCAGTCTCTCAAGGACGATCATTTCCTCCCTCTGTTGAAATCTCTTTTTCTTCTGTGTCCTACAATGAGTTATTTTTAATCCAGTAAACAGCACGTTCTCTCTTTGCTGGTATATTTTTTTGCATTGACACTATAAATGTGTAGTGGCCTTTGATTCCTTCAGTTGCGTTGTGGATGACGACCAGTATTCTGGCATCACAATAGCTTCTTCTGCAATTTGACATGGAAGGTAATCTGCACCCCTAGGTTATGGAACTCTGAAGTGTTCAACATTAAATAGATAAAGAAGACTTTATGACTTTTTGAATTGAAATGCATATATTACCTAAATCAAGGTGATGAATTTTTAAAACTCAGCTGCCTATTCTTATTTTTATTTAATTTTAGAGTTTTTTTTGGGTTCTGATGATGGTCACATTTATTGATAGGATTTATTGTGTATATATGTAAAAGTTTAACTATTAAAACATCTGCTAATCTGCGTTAACAGATGTAATTGAAGGAATTGTATTTGAAGGTCAACAAACAAATCCTGATTGGTGCATGGAAACATGTGAATTCTCTTTTTTTAATCAGCTGAGCTCCTCCCATTTCAAATCAGTGGAATAATCACAAAGAAGGAATAACAATTACAGAAAAAGTCAAAACTGTTCTAACTTTGTGAGAAAATAGTGTTTGTGGAACATCATCGCTTACCGTAAAAAGCTGATCTAAAAAAGTTTTCTTTAATACTGAACACTTTGACTCTCCATACCAAGTGGGTAGATGTAATAAATAGCAAGGTGTGAATATACAGCAACACCTGAACAATCAGGTTTTTTGTGATATATGCAGTACGTCTCTCTTTTATGTGCCGCTAGTAGTTTCTCACTGTGCTTTTGTAATAGATAAAGCAGGAGTCAGACTTAGACGTGTTAGACATTGTAGAGGGATTTATGAGTGAATATGAATGAAATGGCCAACATATTTCAACATGATGTCGTCATCAGTGCATTACCCCGAAATGAAAAAAAAAAGCCTGAATATGCCACTCTTGAGATATCACTCCCCTATCACTCCCCACTTTTTTATAAACTGTTGTCATCTTCTCCTGCTGTGTGAGTATCGAGTGTTTCAGTTCAGGTGACGTTATGGCTTCCAGTGACGTAAACCAAAGAACCAAAGATTTCAATTCGTTTTTAATGTTCCTCTTGATTTTCCCTTTAGTTTCTCAACCGAGAGATTTGAAGTGCATTTTTCAAATGTTAATATAATGTTTCTAACTCATCATCGTCAAATTCTTGAAATAGCATGCGGTCAAACGAGCGGATGAACACAACATTACATATTTCAGAAAGAAGACAGGATTCAGTTTAAACAACAAAGATGCATGTTTATTTATTGCTGTATTTAATATTAGCTGTGACATACTCTCACTCTTAAACGAACGCAGAATTTTACCGTCTATTTTGTCATGATGCAAGTCTCAAAGGTTCCATTATTATGAACTACCATTTGATGTGTATTTAACATAACGACAAGCTAAATTGTTGATATCTATTAATACGTCATTGCCTTTTAAAACTATTTAAATTTCTGCTGCATTGCTTCATTTTTTTAAAAAATCTATTTTTTAAGTCTGCAGTCAAACATTACCAAACTGTTTGATGGCTGTCCTTGCCTGGTTATTAATAGAAAAGTAGGATTTACTTTAGTTTCTGTTCTTCCTGCATGTTTATCAAAGTATAACTTTCGTTTCTTCTACTTTGCTTGATTTTTGTTTTTTGGTTTAAGACGATGGAGAAAAACCGTCATAACATGTTGAGCTGAGTCTACCGAAAAAGTCTAGATCTGTATTCTGATTGTTAATGATGCAACTTTGTTTCGAGTTCTCACCTTTGTCCAAAAAGTGCAGGATGCTCAAACTCATGTTCTCATTTTCAGTTTTTGAACTTAATCCATTGACGGGATGAGTGATAGCTAACAGCGTTCATTTGCCGCCAACTTAGCATCATCGGCTACGGTTGGCAACTCAACGAAAAAAGGTTAAACGTGATAAAACACGAGACTTGTCAGGTTTTCTATAATACAGCACCACGGTTGTAGTTTTGATAATTCTCTTCTCAGTGAATAGTACAAGAAATGAATGCCAATATGGAGCCAAAGAACCTACAAAAGCTACCAATGAAGCTTCTTGGATAAGAGTGGAGCAGTTTTGTCGCAATGTGTCTCTAACAAAATTCAAGAACGGCGGTAATGGTCTGAGTATGGCTCCGTGGTTGCAACTTCATAATGGACACCATTAGATGGTTACAAATACCCAAGGAAAGTGTGAATATTACAGAACATTACAGGCAGAATTGCCAGGACATATTTGGAGAAACTTTCCAGCAACTGTTGGCAACAGAAAAAAAGGAAGGGGGTGGGGGGGTGAATAATTTCTGTTGGATCGCCCTTTTCCTTTCCCTGTTGTTGGACGTTGTCAAATAATGCCTCAAGGTGACGTAGGCTACCAACCTCACAGTTCCTGGGACGTCTTCATGTGAAATGTATTTATATACTGTAGTAACAATGTTATATAGGCTTTTGGTTTGCTTAACCTGTTGTAAATAAATCGTAACAATATGCATGTTTACTAGGTGTATGAATATGAATGATAGCAATAAAAGAGGTTTCATGTGCTCACGGTTGACACTCTTGTTTAATTTGATTGTATCACTTGCTTTACTAGGGGGTGATGTCATAATTTAGCAAAGCTGTTTGTAACTCTTTAAATTCTTCTTAACCGGAGCCAGAAGTGCAGGGGTTGGACCAGCTAGCCCGCAGACATGCAAATGTGTGTTGCAGATGTTAGGCCAGCAGTGTCCCAGTGGGAGTAGAGTAAATGGAAGTCTTAATTCCTGTGCAGCTCTGTGCAGCTCTGAGTCAGCGGAATATAGAGTAAAAAGATATGATCTGAGGCCATCACACCGATCATACCCACACATACACACTGTACTACTTTACATGGGTGAATTCGGTCATGTGTACTATACGCCGCTTTGCTCTCTAGTGGTTCTGAGTGGAAGTGAACTGAATTTTTAATAACTTCATTACCCAGAAGGATGCTATTTGAGTTCACCATGAACCAAGTTACTCCTTTTAAATAAGAAATCACGTATAATAGCTTATATATAATATATTATTAAAAGATTCAATATATGTTCTGGTCAGTGTGATTGACTTTGCACAAATTATTTGTATTCTTAAAAATGTATACAATAACTTTTAGTACTCGACTTAATATAACAAATGTTCAAAATGGTAATGTGAGATAACAGAACATTTATTCCTGCAAGCATGAAATACACACATTCAGCTACAATGAAGCAAAGCAAACACAATAATGCAGTGTTATCATTTGATTGCTTCTCAGTTGAAAACAGGAAAGGAAACAATGTTCTATTAATGTCTCTGGTAAAAATATCCTTAATCCTCATGCTGCAAATCCTGATCTTCAACTGAATCAGTCTGCCTGATACTGAAAATCTCTTTAAGAAGAGATCATCACTTGGATGTGGTGCACAGCAAATATGCAGAATTTGGCCTTCATATGAACTTTGACCTCAATTGCAAGTATTTTATAATGGGATGACTGAGGCAGTGTGATGCTCCGAATATTATTCTTATAAGAAATCTTACCATTCATGTGGATGTTATTTTGATGTGTACATACCTAAACACTGTTGCAGACCAAGTACACCCCTTCATCAACAGCATTCCCTGATGGCAGTGGCCAATTTCAGCAGGATAATGCAACCTGCCACATTGCAAAAAAAAAAAAAAAATTGAGGAATAGTTTGTGAAACATGACAAAGAGTTCAAGGCGTTGCCTTGGTCTCTAAATTCCCCAGATCTCAGTTCAATTGTGCCGGTGTAGGATGGAAAAACAAGCCTTGATCCATGGAGGCCACACCTTGAAATTTACAGGATTTAAAGGATCTGCTACTAATGTCTTGCTATCAGATACCAGAGGACACATTCAGAGGTCTTTTTAGAGTCCATACATCAATGGGTCAATATTAGGCTGTTGCTTTTAACGTTATGGCTGATCGGTTAGAAAACATTCCTATTACTGCAAGCACCGCAGCAGCATAAAAATACACACAATCAGTAAACATCGGCTAAAAAACAAAGCAGTGCAAACGAAACAATGCAATGTTATCATTTTTGATTTTCCCCCTGTGTGAACATCAACCTTGGTGGTAAGACTCGGACATTCTGGCAGTGTAACCCTGAGTCGATAACTTTGATTGCTTTTCAGTTGAAAACAGGAATGGAAATAATGTTCTATTAATGTCTCCGGTTTAAAAAAAAAAAAAAATCTATAATCCTGATCTTCAACTGAATCAATCTCTCTGATCTGAAACTCTTTTTAAGGAGAGATGTTCACTGGGATGTGGTGTATATCAAAGGTGAAGATGCTGACCTTCACATGACCATTGAACGCAATTGCAAATATTTGATATTCAGCTTGATGAGAACCAAAGACATAAAGACATACATTTCTGCAAAACCATGACCAATTTTCTAATATGTTAAAAGGCTTTCTGTGTCAAAAAGCAGTGTATGACAATCTTGACTGACCTGCATAAGCTCAATTACAGCTTCTATACCCCTCACTATAGAGAACTGTCTCTTATCAGGGCATAAGGCAACAGCATTTTCAGCATTCCTGAGTTCACCTGAGACTGTGAACACTCAAACATTATTTATTTCATTTTCAATCAGTTCACAGGATAATAACAGTTATTATGAACAAACACAAAAATGACATGCTGAATTGTTATTCAGGTATTCTGGAAGACACAGTTGAAGCCCGTTGTGAGAAAATTGGTATGTATCTTTGAAAACCGAGCACAAAATGCTAACTCTTTCTCTATGAGGACAGATTTTATGAATCTAAATCTAATTGGGAAAAAATCTGGTTGAAATGAAAAATGTTTTTCTTTGCATGAATTGTTTTGATTGTTAAATTGAACGTAATAATGTTGAAATCATAACCTGCTAAAGACTAGCAGCCTCATGCGCCACCCAGACATATGCAAAACAGCTGGAAAAGTAGTCAAGAACAGTGATGTACTCTTATAGTATTTATCCAATATGCTGTGTTACCCATTATGTATAATTAGTTGAAGATTCACTGCAGTAAATTCTACATCACAAGGCAAAAATAGTAATTAAAACCGTACTTTACTGCATCAATTTCTCAATTCTGTGCCATAAAATTGGTTTTAATTCAAGTCTCCAAAACTTAATTACTTCAATATAGTAATAATACAGTAATTATGCAGTGCTAGAAACCACAAAACAATCACTTTTGTTACACTTTTCAACATTTTGACAATACTTAAAAGGAAAGAAAATGCATTTTTTTTCCTTTTCTGTACTTTGTTTGCAAGGATAGTCTCCCATATGTGTAAAATGGCAATCATAGCTAAGTTGTTAGCAGTTATGTAGCAGTGCTGCTTACATGGGGTAAATCCAAGTGAATCATTTTGTGTGTATTCATAAAATTATGTAATTGGGCTTGTGTTGCCCATGACTCATCTGTTATGCAATGCTGCACGCCCTCTTATCCAAAATGTCTCGACTTTAGTGTTGCACCGTTGTCAAATTAAAAACACACATTCCTACATTCATACAGGAGACTGCACACATCTCAAATTACAAGTAGAGTCTTGGAATGACTGACAAAAGCTTTAAAAAAATACATTTGCAATTCTCTCTCTTATAGTCACAGTGTATCTGTTTTGTAAATGGCATGCTGTGTTATCCAACAGAGGTGAAAGACAGGCAAAGAAGAAAACCACCCTAGGTTGCAAAGAGGCCTACCTTAGGTTCTGTCTGCCTGACTGTACATGACTTTTTTTTTAATATATTGAATACATTTTTGTTTGTCTTGATTGTGGAGATAAAAAAAAACAACAAACTCGGACCACACAGTGTCTTCACCACTGCCAATGGAATGACGTCTTTTGGAGCAAACAGCGTCAATGTAGACGCTGTAGCCTGTTTGTATTGTGTTTAATTCCACCCCTTTAGTGCCACCTTAACAGGGCCCATGCCACTCTGAGTCCATTTGTTGAGTTTTAAAACCCAGCAGCCTGTGACGGCATCAAGTTATTGCAAACTGTCAGGCGTCGGGTGATGTATCTGTTTTAATCTAGCTAAGAGGTAAAATGGGAAGATTGTACAAATTGAGTGCATTAAAAGAATCAAGAGTGTAAGAAAAGTTTAATTGCATCCTGTGCTCCTCTTACATCTTAATTCTTGTCTTCCTTGTTCTTTCAACACTATGGTGATGATGATGGAACGGATAATGAAGCTAACGTTACTTCTGGCACTGCTAGCCTGACAGTGGCTAACAGCCAAACTATCCAACCTCGCCTTTGGTGTGTTGATTGAGACACCAACATTGATAAAGACAAAGTGGTTGGCAAGTTTTCCAGCCATGAAAAAGGAGAAGAAGTTTTAAAAAAGAAACAGTAATTGGTACAAACTTTTGCGGAATACACACATGGGCTAATTTACACTGAACTACAGGCTGAACAGGGACAACAATAGGTGTATGAAACATCTACCCTCCATTACTTATGGAAGTTTGAATATATACTGGATCTTTGAATAAGGTGGATTTTCTACAGTTTTGCATTCGTGACATAGAAAACAACAACAGAACATAGAAAACTTGTATTGGGAAAACCAAGTTGTATTTTCTTGATACATGCAATGATGCTTTTTTCATAAGAAAAACAAGTATATGTAAGTCATGCTTTCTTTTAGATGACAATATACATTTACTGTTTAAAATGAATCCTAGAGTCTTCTAATTGAATGTATTAAGGTTTATTAGTTGTAGATATCCGTAATTCATCTTTAGTTTAGGGAGAAATTAGCCACAATGCTAACCTGTTATTTATGTTATCTCTATTTATTAGTGTTATCTTAGATATAGGTTTTCTTACCTCAATAAATAACAATTTGTGTTTATAGATAGGATAAGAGGATATTTTACAGCTACAAATTTTAAAATCAATGAATCAAACGGGCCCCTCACAAGCGTTCTGCCCCTTCAATTCTGAGAGTCTAGCTACACCCCTGGACCAATCACTTATATCAGTGTAAAAACTGATAAGATGAGTCATATTGCGGAGCCTGTTACTCTCACTGCAGGAGACACAGGCTTACATCTCAGGGTGGTGGAATCAGTATGAGCGAGACCAATCCGCCATTTGTCTCGCACGGCAAAAAAAAAAAAAAAAGTTGCCCAGGACTGTGAAATAATGTGGTGCAATCACTTATTCTCACACAGTCCACAGAATAACAATAGTGATCTAATCAGATGGACAGTAGCAGTAGGTAGAGGCCACGAGTAATTACAGTCCAGCTGAGGAGATAAATATCTAAAGTCAGGTGAGATTACTGACACAGGATAGATCAGACCTTTGAAAAACATGATGCAAATTGATCTTAGTGTGAGGATGTTTGTTGATGATGGATTCTAGAGGGATTTCCATATGTCTGTCAATAAAAAAGACCTGCGTTATGCCTTGAGGTCTACCACACTGCCTGTTACTTGTTTTGCTCGTGTTTACAGCTCTATCATCATATTTTAAAGATCCACATGGCTGCTTTGACTGTTAAAGGTGCAATGTGTCCGGAGCTAATTCTGTAGGTAAGTCACACCTTCAATTTAAATCAGTAAATCATTTAAAGTTGTGATACCATATCGTATTCTCTTGACACAACCGGGCAAGCTCTTACATGTGCTGCTCTGTATCGCCACAAGATGGCGGTGTGGAATCACATTTCAAATCTTCATTCCACTGCAGTGCAACAAAAGCATAATGAGATCCACTCACATGTTGATGCACTGACAAAAGTATCAGCTGTTACCAGAATTTACTGGCAGCCCCTCCCTTTCACCCCCCCCCCCTTCCCCTTTTTAATGTTTTAGGCAGATTACGTGTGTTTGTTTCCTGTTCGGCTGTTGTTTTTAATTTCAGCGTCGTTGTCCTGAGGGAGCGGCAGGTGGAGTCGCAAAAAAAGATATGCAAGCGGAACAGAAATATGATGCTCGTTAAAATGAGGTTCATCTGGGGTGATGTAATTGTTCGGTTAGATTATACAGCAGAAAATGTGACTGTGGTGTTAACAAGCTGTGAATTGATAAGACAAACAGGAGGGAATTGACTTCTGATGTTTGACAAAAAAAAAAGTAAGTGATATTACTGTTTAATGCAAAAGAAGTACATTTTAATCACGGCGTTATGATTAATTCATTACTCGGCTGCATCATGTTTACCAGATGACAGTTGAAATCTTCATTGTAAGCTTTCAGTCACATAGCAATCATGTTGCATACCACTTACTCTGTAGTATACTTCAACTTCTACTCCTATTTATTAATATTATGTGTGACCCCTTTTGCTCACCTGTGATTCAAAAGCTACTCTACCATTCTCATATTCATATTTATATTTTTATGAACATGCAATATGCATAAATCTGTGTATGAAATGAGATATCAGAGTATAGACACTTTTGATTTGCATCCCATTCTGTAGTTTTAATACTACTGGTAAATGATTCATATGTCAAACTGTGAGCTCTTTATTCCATGATTGAATAATAAACTCATCCATTTATGTATATGTAAGTCATTGTGAGGCATACAAACTCTCTGATGACATATACATATAAAAGTTATCATGAGGTACATTACGCTTTTCACGTCTATAGAGACTCATTAACTCCTATTGAATTCATAACTAAACACCTGCACATAGTAGTAAAAAGAAAATCCATCAAATTTTCAAAATGCTCAGTATTGCACCTTGATCAATTGTGAATAAGCTCATGTTTCGTTTATGGGTTACATAGAATTATTCAATACATACGTCTTGGGGGACTCATTCACTGCCATTGTATTTATAACTGAACACTTAACTACATTCAGATTTCAAAAATGTTACATACTGATTAACTGCTCATGAGCTTGTTATGAAGACATGTATAGTTTATGGAGTATTTAGAATTATTTAATACGTTCAAGTCCATGGGGACCTCACTCCCACTGTGTTTATATACTAGTTGCCTACAGCACAAACTGCATGCATTCAGACTGCACGCTGATCGGACTCATATATAAACTCATTATGATGACATTTACAGTTTATGAGTTAAATACTGAAATACCGCCAGCTAAAGTTATCCACTGTCCTCATTTACTCCCTTTGTAAGTGTAGACTAACAGCCAGTACATGAAGCTCAATGAGTTTCTGTCTTAGTATTATATCATGTCAATCAAGATCAATCCTGTGCATATTCTTCATGAAATGCATATTGAATTAAATATATCTACAATTGTACATTTGTATTTTATTATTAAAGCTTGAATTCCTTTATATACACATTCCTATATATGCACACACAATTAAAAATGTTGATTTATTATTATGATAAAGTGATTGATAAAGGAGCTCAATTACAATGAAAGAGAAAAAGTTAATAGACTAAGATGGCATTCGGTATTTTTCACTCAGATTTAAACAAAAGACTGAAACGGTAAAAATGAAGAATGGGATTTTTTTAGAGCCTGAGTACCTGCAAAGTGTCCTCAACTGCTGCCCTTCAGCAAAAAAAAAAAAAAAAAACGTCACTCACTTCTTATTGCCCATTCTGTGACAATCAGATTCCCTTGTAATTTGCAAATTTGGACCACAGGGACCATTACCCTGCAAATTCAATTTCAACCAAACCTTTTTAAGCGCTATTCGTATAGCACTCTACGTTTAACACACTCCTCAGTTTTCAGTTTTTCATAACAGATGTAACTACACCAAGCCAGTGTTCTCCAAACTAGGGTGTGAGGACCTCCTGAGCTACTTCAGAGACTTTCAAAAGGTCCCCAATATAATTAAATATAGACTTTCTACTTTAAATAGCTCAATTTTGGATTGATGCATATAAATGTCCATGTTTGGTAAGAGGAGCCATGGTTCATATCTGGTTTTTTTTTAATTATCTACAGTTTAATGGAGTGATCTTCACCTTTCATTCAAATATATTCACTGTCAGCTCAAAGTCAGACTCACATTATGAATACATTAATGTTTTAATAGCTCCGCACAATCAAGATCAATGCCAGTCATTTCCGTGTTACCTCAGCTTCCTAAGTAGAGCAAACTGAGCTCTTTGAGTATGTAGGCATAACATTCATTCTGATTATGATAGAGATGTTGCATATATGAGTATGTATAGGAGCTCGAAACGCATATATTAAACCCTGCATGGCGGGCACACAAACCTTCACTCTTAGTTGCAGTGTTGTGGCACCATGTCAGCTAAACTAATTACTTCCATTACACGATATGGCATGACTAGGTAGACCACATTTATGCTTTTCCAACTGTGACATGTGAGTGAAAAAGGCTTGTTAGGGGTAACACATGGTCGGTGGGGAAACTACATTCTAGCCTAAGGCACCTGCATTGTATTGCATTGAGTTTGCAGTTTCTTTAGGTGTAGCTCCTCAACCTATTTAGAACAGTTGACATCAACATTTTGTCAGCATGTTACAGCAGGTTAAAACTGAAGCTGCGTTGCTACTTAAATATCAATCATCTACCTGTAACTACCTCCGCTTTACAGTCATGGTTGGTGATATTTTAATACTGTTAAACGAGAGCAACACAGGTGAATCTCGTATCATTAACGATGACTCTGTTACATACGGGAGTCATGGGATGCACTTGTTAAAAAGGATGTAATTAATTACACCTGTGCTTCACCGACTATCATGTTGAATCTTCTGCTGTGGTAATAACCTCTACTCAAATGATCTGGCTGATTAAAGCAAGAATCATATGTAGTTTATAAGTATTTTTTTTCTCTTTGGTTTCTCATTTGTATGTTTTACTAGGTGTGGTTGAAGATTAAACATGGCGGGGTGATCACGTGCTTCAGCTGCTGTGGTAACTGAGAGAGAGAGAGAGAGAGAGAGTGTGTGTGTCTGGTGATTAGCTATAATACAGGTAGGAATAATTTTATATGAAACTGAATGTGCTTTTTTTGAAGGCCAAGTTAACAGTGCTGTTAATAATCGTCTCAAATTCCATTTTATTAAAGGCACAGTCTGCAGAATCTACACTGCACCAGCTTGTTAAAAAAAAATGGACCGGGTAAGCGGGCACACTAACTTTAACCTTCACTCTTAGTTTCACCATTGTAGCACCATGTCAGCTAAATCAATTACTCCCATTATATTATACAGCGCGGTTTGAATTTTACTTTATTAAAAGCACAGTGTGCACTGCGCTGGCTTGTTAAAAATGGACCGGATGAAATATAAAACATAACACTAGAAGATTTGTGTTTGCTTCAGCTATTGCAACAATTCACAGTGAATGCTGCTGAGTTAAGCTGTGTCTAGTTTTCTACACATTCATTTTAAGCAGGTTTTGAATATCGCCAAAATAAAGTCGATATGAATACTAATAATTGCTTGCTGTTTTTTTATGCTAATGTCAACATTTGTCCCAAAATGCAATGCACAAATGAAACGGAGGCGCTACTCAAAGCTGCAAAAAATTAGAATAAATTGTGAATGGTGGTGTGACAGCTCCGTAATTAAGCATTAAATCACTGGAAAAAAAACATTTGGCTTTCTCCTTGTGAAGTTTAATTGGCAGCAGAATTAAAAAGTGTCAGTTTGACTGACTTCTGACAGCACGTGCACTGTATTGTATTTCCTGGTAGGTTAAAATGATAAAGTACACAATTGCAAACTCAGTGTACTTCATAGATTAGTATAGCACATACTATATAAAGTTTGAATTGGGAACACACCCTTAATATTTGGTTTCTTTTAAACCAACAGCTTGGTTTTTTGGATGTTACAATTTGGGGTTTTTCTGGTATGGAATTGTCTATACCTCTTTTCCACACCCAGTCTAAATTGCATGATTTTACATTGAGAAGCAACATGGAGATAAGGACATCAAAGTTAACTGACAAAATGTAAATAGTGGTTACTTAGATGCAGCTCCAGTTATATGAGTATATGTGTGCAACCCTCTAATGGGCTTTACTATTGGTTTACCCTCAAAGGCACCGCCTCGGCACCCTGAGAACAGATCTGTTTTACTCACCATACTGCCGGGGGGTAGCAGGCGCCTGGTGCTCTCCCCCCCAAGGATTGTGCAGAGAGTCCACTGTTTGTATTTGCATCTGTATTTGTTGAGGCAGCTGTTTTTTTTGTAAAGAGAACAGTTAAGATATACTCACTAAGTCCAAAAGCAGGTACATGCTCCGTATGGAGTTTTTGCCTTATCACTAACTTTCAGCTACTTAAAACTAAAAATGGCCTGACAGCACTGATAGGATTCCACTATATAAACCTGGAATCTGTGTGTAACACCTGACCCGTGTAGATGTGTAGCAGAAAGCAGAACATTAATTAACTTCGGATCTTGACAGAGCTGGTGTTAATGAAGTTGCCTCTACTGTGACTGTGTGTGTGTGTGTGTGTGTGTGTGTGTGTGTGTGTGTGTGTGTGTGTGTGTGTGTGTGTGTGTGTGTGTGTGTGTGTGTATAAATGTATACAGCCTCTTCTTCAGTTTGGAGAAACACTAATCATTTCAGCTGTTGTGTGATGTTGCAGCCAGCTGTGACATGCAGCCAGCTGTGGACAACAAAAAGAGCAGTAGTGATGTTTGGGTGAAATACATTCAGTGACATCTGAACAACATGGAGCGTAGGATTCAGACATTAACACGTTTCAGGGCCGCCTCGTGTTAGCAGCTGTATTTTGACATTCCACATTTCAGTAGATTAGATGTTACAGATGTGGATTACCAGAGAAGTAAAAGAAGAAAAATACATAAAAGTTGGTTTGTGACTGTGGAGAGCTTTGTGCGTGTGCACCTCTGTTAATTAAAGACTTTTAAGAGGCTTTTGTGCTCCCTGCAGTTTTCATTATGGCCCAATCTGCGTGCTGAATTGTGGGGAGATGCCTAAAATACTGAAAACCACTCTACTTACTCAGTCAGATGCAAAACAAGGGTAAATTGCACCCAGCTGCAAAACTTTATGGTTGCCGTCATATCATTAGCACAATATCTTTTGTAAATCTGACCATGAGCCTGGGCAGATAGCAGTTTGCAAATTATGTGTAAGTCATGGTGCTACCATGGGTCACGATCCATTCTTTGTGAATTTGCACCACTGCATGCCTGTGTTGGCAACGATACTTTCAAAACAAAACACTTTTACAATTTTGCTGTAAGATTTACCCGAGGATCGACTTATGGTACATTTTGAGGTTCAAGACTGCCTTGCATTCTGAAAAGATCTCATATTGTTTAGTTTTTTAATTAATTAAACACAGATAAGCAGCAACACAAACACACAAGCTCCAGTCAATGTCATGTCAGCACAATCAGGTAGAGCAAATATGTATCATGTACATATTTTAATAAAAAAAGTAATTATATAATTAACCCATTAGTTGTGTTTTTTTCTGAATACCATAGTTGGATTCCGTTCAGCCAATACCTCCCCATATAGGCCACATGGTAGCATGGCTTGTGACTGGGCCTTTAGTTAGAGATTTCTAATCAGAGGGCTAGGCAAGTACTCAGAACTGGAGTAACTACTATTTCTGTATTCTGTAGGTCTTCTCCCCTCTAATGATCTTCTTCATTGGTTAAAACCTGAGGTGAACACTGTAGATATAAGATGTACCACAGGATGGGCCTGGACAAACACTAGTCCAAACTCACTCAAAGGAAACACCTCAGACTATTCCAGACGAGGTAACTCCAGTCACTGAATGAGACACTTAACCAGTAGTTGTGCCCCAGGATAAGACTGCACAAAGGTAAAGGTCAACGACCAAGGATGCAGCCAAGATGATGTCCTCCACTGAGGTAACCTTGGACAATGCCACTGAAGATAGAATGCCCTAGACCCTCTACCATCTGGACAAGCATAACCAACCACCTCATAACTCCCTAGCCCAAGTATTTGCTCAGTATTTGCTTGATGGTAAAGCTGGTTGGGATTCCACCTCCTGCCCTGTAGCAATGAGGATCAGCCTGTTGTCTATGTAGGACAGGAATCTCATTCCCTCCTCCCTATTGGTGCCAGTGCCATTTTCATGCACTTGTTGATCATGTGCAGAGTCGCACAGTGCCCAAACAGAAAGTGGCAGCCAGCACTCATAGCTCGGTCCACTTATCACAGAGTGCAGGTACTTTCTGTGGCATGATCTCATGCCCCCTATCTCTTGGGCCCCTTTTCTTCCTCCAAGCGGGGAAACCTCTGATAGGGCTTGGATGAGGGTGGTTGATCACCCTATGCTCTTGCTCCTCCCTGGAGACAAAAGACAAAGCGTTGGAGGAGTTGTCTTCTTCCAGATGATGAAGACCAAGGCAGATGAATCATATCTTTCTCAAAGTTGCCACGAAGGTGAGGAGCCTCAGATCGTATAGACTAATAGCAAAGCCTGTTCGAGGGTGGAACATGTACAACTTGTAACCTAACTTGTAATAAAGCCACTAACCAGGTTGTAAGCTCAATAAACGGTCTCACAATCTCTGCTGTGGTTATCAATGCTGCCTTCAGTTATTCAGTTCCACACAATCAACTACGACAGTCTTATCTGATGAGGATCCTTGGTACAATATCTTATCGCGTGTGGTTCTCCGCTCCATGTCATGTGCTGCGGCTGCACATGAACAAACCCCCGTCACCTACACACTCACACACATACACCTGGCCCTATCTGCTTCCTACTTTGCCCATCTGCAAGCTCACAGCAGAATGGCAGCATTTAGCCTCTATTGAGAGGCCCCCCGTGCTGGGTGTGCTGGAGTGATCCCTAATCTGCCCTAAGATCTGTGTTTCTCCCTATGGCCTGTGAGCAGCGTGTAATTGGGCTCAAATTGGAAGCAGGATCTGAGCTTATTGTGTAACAAGCATTTGGTGTGATAAGGCCACTGTGCCTGTCTGTCTGTCTCTCTTTTCTCTGCTGACTTGCATCCAAGACTAAAAGCTCCTAGGCAGCTTTGAGGCCACATCGTTTGAGGTGTGCAGCATCTAACAAACAAACAATCCTTAAATAGACTAGAAGAAGTTGGTATGGACAACTTGTTTACACCCTTGATGCTTGATGACCCCTTGGATTTCAAATATACTTCTCTTCTTTGCTCTTTACGCATCCTTCTTGGTCTTCTTCTCCTTTTTTCGCAGTAGATTTTCTCAGAGGTTATTTTAGTAGAATGGCTACAACCTGCTGACGGATTTCATGGCTATGGTCCCATACTTGTTAAGCCCATTCCTCTTGGTACGTTTCTCTGCCACTCATTCTGCCTGTACTCTGTACTCTTTTTTTCGTGTGTGTGTGTGTGTGTGTGTGTGTGTGTGTGTGTGTGTGTGTGTGTGTGTGTGTGTGTGTGTNTGTGAGCCCATGATGAGTCATAGCTCAGTCTGGAGCCTCTGCATCACAGTGGGGAGTTGGGAATACAGAGCAGCTTCAGCGTTTTAACCAACACACACACACACATGCAGAAACACACATTTACGCACGCAGGAATGACCGTGCAGTATGGTGCATGCAAATATACATGAGCACAAAGAACGCATGACAAAAGCATGGGTGTGTGTGTGTGTGTGTGTGTGTGTGTGTGTGTGTGTGTGTGTGTGTGTGTGTGTGTGTNGTGAGCTCAAGAGACATTACAGTAGAAGAAGGCGTGTGTGCTCAAAGGTGAACGCATTTGACAAGGTGTAAGCCCATGAGCCATACCTTCCAATTAGGGACCAAAAGAGAATATTCGTAGATGTGCACACACACACACACATGCATAGACATTGTTATTCATAATAATGCCTCATCCCCAGCAGCAGATTATCTTATTGTCTAACCCTCATCCTGTAATATGCAGCAGTGTGACGTTCCTGTGATCTTATTCACTTTTGCCGGAATCGTCGAGAGCTCCTCTACGTCCCTGATTAATTTCACTCGGAGCCGTGATTGAAATTCACGCTACTACCTGACACAGCGTTACATTAAGACAGTTTCTCCACTGTTGTATCCTTGCCATCTCTCACCGCGCCATGTTTGAGTTTCATCTCCCTGTGACTAAAGAGCGTGTTTTCCATTCTCCCACCCTTGCACCTCCCGAGACTGCAGCGGGATCTCAAAAGAAAAGCATGCTGTGATGTATATTTCAGCTACCTCCTTCAGCAACCCCCCCTATGTTAACGCCCCCCCTCTCTTTTGTGTGTGTGTGTGTTCAAACTCTTTCTCCCTCTTCCCTTGTGTGCTGTATGTAGTCGTGACATCAACCCTGGAAAATGTTTCACTGGGGAGCTCCTGCGCCGTGAGATTCAGTTTTTTTTTTAAACAAGTTTCTGTTGCTCCCCCTGATCAATGACTTGGGCTTGAGCAGTGTGATACCACACATCAGAAGTGTATAAAAGGGGTGCTGAGAGAGAGAGGAGAGCTGTTCTCCAATTTACCCAGGTGAGCCTCACCGGGTGTTTGAATGCTTCTGGCCTCTAGTAAGTGAAGGTGCAAGAGATGATTCATGGTTCACACAGAGTCTAAAGCATCGAAATACGCCACATGACCTGTAGCAATATTATGAATAATGCCTACTCCAAACTCAGGTTTATTTGGACATACAGTACCTACATCTGTGTTGTGAAAGCGGCACTGCTTTACGAATGCACTTTAATATTTCAATATGACTGCACATTCGAGTTTAAATTTACCCCTCAGATCTGAGTCTGTAGCACATAAACACATAACAAAACTTCACTTTAAGTTCCCAACTATGCCAGAAAAATCAATGTGAAGCAGGGGTTTGCATGAGACAGATTTTTTTTTTTTTTTTTTCAAAAAAGATGGTTCAAATCTGTTCAGCAGAGGTTGAGATATCCCTTTTGAAATGCTGGGTCTTACATTTCCAGTAATGCACCTTCAATTAGACCATCCCTGACTGATAAATGCATGTCTTCCAAAACTCCATTATACCGGTTTGTAATGTAGGCTCTCTGTTATGAGTTTGAAATCTCCAAATCTAGGTCAAGATAACCCCAATCATCAAGGCATTATATCAAGCTTGGCTTCGGAAAGCAAGTGAATTTATCTCTGTGCCCCCTTTAAAGCCGACACGTATAGAAAATGTACCTGAATGTCGCGAGTGATAATGATGGCATACCTTTTTTTGTTTTAAGAAAAAAAAACAGATCCGTTTATTCCCCTGATGCTGTTATCTGACGTATGACGCTACCACCGGAGGGCCAGGTATTTTCAATTTCTACATACAAAAGCTGTATACTGGCTTTTTTTTCCCCACCTTGTAGCTAAAAAATGAGATAAAATCCCACATTTCACTGTATCTATATGTTTTTTTCCCCCATCCATACATCCATATTTTTCATTTCTTATCTAGGTTGCATTGCAGAATAAGCAAGGAAGGCCAGATGTCCTTCTTT
>JANJYP010060532.1:0-29274 GCA_024605115.1 Rastrelliger brachysoma
GCTTATATATTGTCTTATCTCCCCCATACTTTATCTCCCATACATACTTTTTCTCTGAGGCAGCAGCAGACAAATTAACATATCATTCTCATTTTGAAAAACTCCTCTTAATGTCTTTACTCTTTGTAATTGCCTTTCACCTCTTTGATTACTCTGCTGTTCTCCATTTTTCTCTGCCTACTCGCCATTAGCACTATTACGTCTCCATCAGAAGGTGTGGAGGTGATCTTATTTAGCATGCAGTGACAAAAATTTGACAAAAAATAAGGAGACATCAATGGGGTTGGAAGTAACCTTGAATAGACCTATCCATAAATGACATAATCCACAAAACCAAAGGAAAAAACTTAGACTCATTGAAAGTCATCCAGTGGAATGAGAGAGGATATATTTTCTTTTCACTGTATGTTGCTGCAATATTACCTATTATAAAATGACAATATCATTGCAGCCAATGACCCTTAAAGGANTAGACTCCGTATGTGCAGCACAGAAATACTTCAGGCCAAGAATATTTTTAGTACTCCTCAGCTCATCTTTTTATCTAAGCTACAGTAGAAAAGAGATCCAAAAGGTATCATAGTGCAGTCAGGACAGTCTGCAGTCTTGGCAGTCCACGAGAGGACAGGGCTTGAAGATGGTATCGCATCTGCAGTTGTGGGTCAGAAATGTTTTTTCTCGCTTTTGAGAGAGAAATTTACTTTCAGTTACTTGCCTCCAGTCATACATCTTGGAAGAAAGCTGTGGATTATAGAAATATAAATTGATGAGCAGCTGCAGCTGATAAAATTAATATAAACCATCTTTTTTTGTGACTAGTTTCCATGTGGTTAAGAGTATTGTTGGTGTGAACCAGTGTGAAGTTGCTTCTTGAACATATCTGAAGTGGGGCCTGGAGAGATGGGAAAAAAATAGCTTGTGGTCGATCTTTTTTTTTTTTTGTTCAGTTAAGCACACAAATAAAGGGAGCAGTTCGAAGACCCTGATGTGAGAACTAAATTGCACCTTTGCCATTTGACAAAGTAAGATATTGACAGTTGATAGGCATTCAGTACAGTATGACGTTCTTTTGTGTAGAGGGTGAAAATAAATGCACTGGGTGCAGAGTTCTGAGTAATGACAGTGTCACTGGCGACACTGGTGACTGTTATCAGTCTTTATAGGTCTGTTAAAGGAAACTACTGAGAACTTTAAAGTGCTTTAAGGGGCTTCTTTATCATCTGATGCCACAGAACCAAATTGAAAGCTGAGCTGAAATCAATAAAAAGTGGTTTGTTTCTAAGGTGAGTCTATCTTGTGTAAGAAGTGGATGTAGGAGACAGACTACTCCATCATCTTTTGAAAGTAAACAGTTTCCAAAAGTTTCATGTCAGGTGGTTGAATTATGTTACAAGCCATTTTAATGCTAAGTTGTTTCTACTTCCTGTTCTCTTTATTACCCCTCCTGTTTCTATATTTATCTTTTTGATATGTTGTATCTATTAATAGTCCCATATTATTATTGTAATATTAATATTACATATATTTGCATTTGATTAAGTGCAACATTTAGTAGTATTTACTGTTGATTTTCTTCCCACTGAGGGTTTCTCCATTTAGCAGGGACCCAGAAACAAAGGTACTTTTTTTTGTAAATATTTTTTTCCATTTTTAAATGATACAAACAGATTGGCAAATGCAAATATTTTTTTTTGGCTGACTGTCTTATACATATATGATGAACAAAAAAGAGGAAAAAATGGAGATATATACAATATAAAATAATGTAAAATAAGTATATGATGAGTGATGAACTCCCAAAGTATATTTCTCATAAATTATTATTCTTATTTTTTCAAAGTATTAGTTTTAAATATTAGTATAAGTATGAGACATATAAAAAACATGAATCCAGTATCTGTTACAATCACTAGAGACAGGAAAAGAACAAAGGGAAGTAATAGGTTTTTGTTTTGTTTTTTTAAATCTATGGGTAGATAGTGGAACAATAGATTAACTGGAACTAAAGAAAATTTCTCTACTAGTTTAATAGAAGAGCAACAGCATCCCCTGTTGGTTGGTTTGACCAGTGCAATGCTTGTTCTTTCTGTAAGTGTATCACATATCAGAATGTATATTGTTAAAATAAAAAAAATCTCTTCATATTTGATCTCAGACTTTATTCCTGTATTTACTGAGATGTCATCACAATCACTGCACTACACCTGTCATTCCACTTCATTCATGTCGCATGTAGCCATTCCAAATCTTTCTCCAATCTTTCTCCAAAACTCAATCAGAAGTGCAGTGTGAATTGATATCATTAGATGATTAATTGATGCTTTTTTGTTGAGGAGCACGGGGTCAGTTATAAATAAATAAATGCTTATATACATACAGTATTCAGAAAGTGTTTACTGCTTAATATATATTGTAGCTTTGTGCTTTTCTACAACCACAGTTTTTTAAAGTGACATTTCTTTCACCTCAGATCATTAAGGCACAATGCCACCCCCTTGAATACTCGTCCGTTGTCTTTCCATCCTCCCCGCACTGTTGCCGACAGGTTTGCTTCACACTGACAGAGCACAGCACATTTTCTGTTATAATCCAATAAAACACAGATGGTTGAGATTTCATGCACTGGCTACTCAAACACAGTGGGAGTACCATTTCCTGCTCAGGCAGAGAAAGTAAACAAAAGCACCAACAGCAAGCCAATTTTTGTTTGCAGCATTTTTTAATTTATTTATTATTTCCTTGGGTGTCTTAGAGGTGTGTGTGTGTGTGTGTGTGCGTGTATGTGTGGGTATTGGTGCATTTGTGTGTGAGTAAGGAAACGTCTGAACTAGTCTAGGATTGAGTGCTGTTTCCTCAAACTGTTCTTCAGTTGGTCAGCAGGTGCCACTGTGCCACAAACAGAGAGAGAGAGAGAGAGAGAGAGCAACACAATTATTTTCAGCATCCAGTTTCTACATAATCAGCACAAAATGTCACTTATCAGGTTTTGTCCACTAACTTATGTTTTTTAAATGATATTGTGGGTGGATCATTTTTGCTGTCTTCCCTTGTAGATGATGAACGATGCAGCCATGACCGCAAAGAAAATCAATTATATGCTGCCATTTTACAAACTGTTGAATAATTTCAATCATGCATTATCTAAGTGTGTCAGTGGATATGTGTTTTTTTAGTTCACGTTTCTGTTCATGTTCACCCTTGCACTTTACTGACTAGGTGCGTCTCTGTGTGTGTTCCCTATAGATTCATAGTTACTAGTGTCTAGAGAAAGGAATCCTCATATCCTCAAGTTTCATCTGGCCACGGGGAATCTATCTATCTATCTATCTATCTATCTATCTATCTATCTATCTATCTATCTATCTATCTATCTATCTATCTATCTATCTATCTATCTATCTAGAATGATATGTAAAAGGACACATTTAGAGGCTGTTATCTATCAGTTACTATTATTATCATCAAATTATATTATAATATCCAGGGCTGTTTCCTGTGATACTGTTGTATGCTAAGCTTAAAACAATCCCTCCACTTCAGTGTGACAGCAGCTCCTGTAACAGAGGGTGAAACAAGCTAAGTTAAAAGGGAAGAAAGGCTGTGGCTCAGTGTGGCCTTGTTTACTGCTTCATTAATCCTGCTTCCAAAGGGCTTCTCTTCCTCAAGTGTGTGCACAAACATATGCATACACATAGTGTGTTGCGTGTCTTTTCATGCTGATGTATGCCTGTCTTTAGACATTGTTGGCGCATGTCAATGTGTGTACTCATTTCTGTGCTTGTGCGTGAAGTTGCTGCTGACTCTGCAGCTCATTACAGACCACCAGGGAGTCTCGTGGCCTCCAACGAGAGAAAAGGAGGAGGAGAAGTCCATGACCCAGACATGAAGGGAGATGCTGGGAAGGAGAAGCCAACTCTGCCCAGGTCCCTTTGGGCATACTGTCCACTGCTGGACAGCTTCAAACAGCTACTGCACTCTGTACGCTGGCTTTGAGGGGGTTGTAATAACACAGTACATCTTGAATATAGTTCTCATAGCCTCACCTAATGACAGATACATCTCTTAGAAATTACTTTCTCTCATATGTGTTAAGTAGTAGCTTCTAGGGTGTTACACTGTTAGAATTTGGTTATACTGAAAGTCAGTTATCATAGGGTGCTATCGAAGATTACCCTATGACTCTATATGTGCTTACGTTTAAATCCTTTTGGTTTAAGAATGTAGTCAAACCCCAAATCACAGTAGAGAAAAACCTATTGGAAAAACCCAGTAAACTCATTGCACACTATCTACATTAATCATCCACTTCTAACACCTGCGATGTACGTAAGGATCGCTTTCATCTCAAGCTAGATGCAAAATTAATATGGTGACAAGCAACATAGTCAGAAAGTTTGAAAGTGTATCTTTAAAAGTTTGCTCTAAATGAGGCATGAGATATGAAAACATACAGAACAGTTGCTTTTCCTTTTAAAAAATGAGCAAATGGTATTGAAAAGCAGCATTTTAGTTCATTTCTCTGCATCAAAGTGCATCTATTTTGTGTACCACTTAGAAATCAGATATTTTGGTTCACTCAGGCATCTGCAGTAGCACCGCCTTAAGCAAACTATTAACTATTGGAGAAAATTTAAAGCATATGTTTACAAAATTACGTGCCTTGTAACATTATCAAGCATAAAGCAAATCTCAAACTCATTTTCAGGCTTTAGTTTGGCCTGAGGGCAGGTGATGATGATCAAGGAAACCTGTTGAAGAAGGACCTTTAAGCCTTGAGGCAACTTTGCGAATTTGTGAGACAGAACTTAGCATCACCACAGTATGGCTGGAGATTACTGAAGCCAACACAGAAGGTTTTTTTTTCTGTCCATTGGGTAGTGAACAGCGTATGTAGGACTGCAACTCAACATGAGTCATTTTTTGTGTATTCAGTGAAGTGACCATTTATGTGTGCTATACACATTTTCCCATTACCTGGCTGGCAAACAACCATACAACCAGAGTTTTACAGGGTTTGAGGGGGTAACAGCAGAATTTAGAAGTTCACCAAGGCCATTACAAGTTGGACACAACTGAGAAAATCCCTTTGTGGGTAGTAAAAAGTGACAAAGTCTAAAACTCCCATTTCAACTGCAGATTAAGTGCAGTTGTATGATTTGTGTGTGTGAATAGTTTGTTTTTGTATTGACTGAAATAGTGTGTATCTGTGTGATTCATAGATGCATAATGTACAGCATGTTTTTATCTGTATGAGAAAAATAAGGACTACAATAAATTCCAGATGAAACAACATTACGGCTGAAAGCTCGCTGATGATATGACAGACAAATAGAGCGCAGGAGCACATAAATGAGGAGGAATTCATATTTGCAAGCACAACAACAAACCAAGCTCTGACCCCTTCACTACCGCTTGCTAGATTTAAATATACTCAAATGTGTGCAGCAATGTCTGTAGATTTCATTCATATTGATGCAGAAAACCCCAATGTGTTCAGCATCTCTTCAACAAACGAGTGTGAGAAAATAATAATAATAAAAAAAAAACAATGCAATAACACTCTAAAACCCTCCGTTATTCTAGCTGAGACATCTGCTTCTGTAATGAAACCAACAAACAAACATGCATAATTCAACCAGTTTTTACACTGAGTGGAAATGAGCCAAAAATAAATAAATAAATAAAGACAAGAGTCCAATAATTATTGCAGTAGAAAATGATGAAGTACCACACTTGTGCCTAAATGGCCTTATTTACCCTCATTTGTTAGGCACAATTCAGGAGATAAACACTTAGTTGTGTAGTGTAGTATGTGTGTGTGTGTGTGTGTGTGTGTGTGTGTGTGTGTGTGTGTGTGTGTGTGTGTGTGTGTGTGTGTGTGTGTGTNTTGTGTATAGTGTACTGTACAGCTACAGAGAGAATTTCTTTTGCAGATGGAAAAGTGCTACTGTCATTTTTTTATGGCAAAATCAAACATTAGGTTGTAATTTTGAGTCCAGCTCAAAATTAGGGCGTTAACAGTAGATGAGAGTTATGATGATGATGTTGCAATGTGAAATACATCCAGGGATAGGCCAAATACACAAATATATTCACAAGAAGACAAATGCACACAAAAGAAAATAGGCAGGCATTCATAAACATAGGAGGCAGACATGGAGACACGTCATTATTACAAAAGACACACATTGAGGGTGAGGCGCCTGCAGTACAAGAACACATAAATACCATCTTTCTCCAACATCACTGCACACTCAATTCACAGTCTCATCAGTTATCTGCAAAACCGCAACTTTTCACATGGAGCAAGAAAAAAGAATTGAAAAACTGAAGAAAGGAATTTTAAGAGAGAAAGAACGAGAAAGGAGTGCACAAAAAGAAAGGGTGGCACAAGGAGAAGACAGTCAACATGATGAAGTGATGAAGAAAAAAGAAAAATCGACAATTAAAGACAAAGGGAGAGTTAAATTATGCATTGGTGTAACTCGAGGGCAGAATGAAACCAATCTGGAGGGGAGGAGATGCCAGACTGATACAAGCTCCACTTATCTCCACAGTGACCTTCTCTACTTATCCCACTCCTCCGCTAAAACCAACTGAAAAGAGAGCAAAAGAAAATGAAGAGGGTTATGACAAAAAAAAAAAAAGACAAAATATAGTGCAATTGGGAGGGAATGAGATAGGAAGATACAAATTGAAGAATCTATAAAACAAAGTACATCTAGGAAAATATGAACAATCTAAATAAATAAAAACATCAACATCCAGGAACAGCAAATTGGGGAAAATCCTCTGTATAATCATAAACCACAGGCTCCAACAACTGAAAATAATGTCCTGAGCAAACTGTTTATTCTATCAAAAGGAACATCAAGTCAGACATTTTTAATAATCTAAAAGACAGTGACCCCTGACACACTCCATAACAAAAACCTCACCAGCAGAAAGACTCTAAAGAAGCCACCTATAGCCAGCAGATACTGAGCACAGGCAGAAACCCCATTAGACTAAACCTAATTATAATGGGAAAAACCAACTAACTAAAAAACTTAAAATAAATAAATAAATAATTATCTAAAAAACACAGCAAACTGGAATGCTACTTGCACCTTAATAGAGATTACCTGACTGCTGTGACTTATCCAAAAGTAAGGAAATCTTTGACCTTGTACAGAGCTACTCGCCGTGAAGAGAGGCCACCACAATCAGACCTGGCTCCCCACCTGCCAAATGTACCAAGACAGCAGAGACATATACCTCCCACAAATTACAACCACCATCTGCTGGGTCAAATACAGCAATGTGCAAAAACAGCTTGTTGTGATCTGCTGTGATTGGAAAAAGGGCTTCAAATGGAAAACAACCACCATGGAGACTGTCAATAACCTGTGTACTCTTGCTCTGACCATTTGCACAGTGCTGACCTTTATATAGACATACATAATGTATATATACATAAAACAAATATCCTTCCATACATTCATTTACAGTTTTTCTTAGTTGCTTTGGCCCAATTATCAAATGATGATAAATGTTTTCAAAGCAACATGTGAAAACCTCCACACTATTGTCTCTTGTTCACAGTAGTTTCTCATTATTTTAGACAAATTGCTTATGTTTTAGTACTTTTATGCAAATGAATAACGTACATTTTTGTCAGCAATTTGCCCAGTTACTAAATGCATGTCTTAATGATCAAAACTAATTATGTTGTTTCTCATTTGAATAGTTTCACTCTCAAAAACATGTAGGAGTCATTGTCAAAATCTCTCAGGGAAATATTCCACAACTTGCATTGATATGGAGGTTTTGTAACATCTGCTAAATTGGTAACTTGCCTGTCAGGTGAAACTTGAACATCACCAACAAATGGGGAGTTTTTAAAATCTTATCAACCAATCACACATCCTGTCATGTCAGATAAAAAGTTCTATTCAAGAGTGTGGATATTGTCAGAGATACTTAAAGACTTTGGCTTTGAAAGAGTTACTACAATTTCAAGGAGAAGGCAAGGTAAAAAGTGACAACTGACTGTTCATGGAAGAGGAGGAAAAGGAGGAAGAGGAGTAAGGGTGCCTGGTGATGTTATGAGGGAAAGACAACAAAAGAAAGGATGAGGCAGAAGAGTACAAAAAATTAAAGCTGTCCCAGATTAAGTATGGCCTACAGTTGTGGACCATGCAATTAACTGTGACCTTACAATGGAGGAGATCAGTCGCCAAGTGCAGCTGTAAACCCATCTACAGTGCCTTTAATTATCCAAACATTCTGCAGGGAAAACAGTATGTCAATACTGTAATTATTCATGTGACAGTATTCCAGTTACAGCAGTACAGTAACTAAAAGTCAGTGTATATCTGAAACTCATGCTGTATACATGAGGCACACAGTACAGGGCTTTATGGGACAATATAAATACAGTAATATGATCTATTTGTTAATTCCAATGTGTTGAACTAGACGGCTACCTTTGCTGGTGGCAAGAGCAGTGTTGCTACCTGAGCAAGAGCAAGAGATTTGCAGCATTGTGACAGCAAGTAATGCCATTAAATTGAGAGAGATCCAGAGTGTAATTTTAAAGGACAATGGTGTCTTTCAAAATATCAACTGTCATCACCTCTACAAAAGACAGAGTGCTGAAGAAACATCAATTGAGCATGAAGCAACTCCACAGAGTACCATTTCAGAGAAACTGTGATGGAGTGACAAAACTGCAGTAGCAGTATGTGCAGCTAAAGCAGTGGTGTGCACTACATTATATTCTACAGTTTTTGAGTTTCCTTTATTATGATCTCTATATATTTACAGTATATAATCATGTATATACTTACTGATGTTGCAGAGAAGAACACATAATATGTATACTCTATGATTCTACAGTAAATTTGATTTAGTAATTTGTTTACTCTTGTTATAGAAAATAATGGAACTGGAAGGAAATGAAATCTCTCACGCACTTGTGGTGGATGAGGCTTGTTTGAGTCTGGTGAAAGGTAGGACATGGTCAAAACATTATTGTCTACTGAGACACAGTGAATGTGCTATGCTAGCATGGGGGCAATATAAAAACCTGTGCTGCAATATCTGAGAATGGTGTACATATATTCCCATTATTGGCCCATGCAACACCCAACATCTTACATTCTTGGACACCCTCTACAGAGATCCTATCCCTGAAAACTCCCTTTGTCGCCTGCCTTTAGCTTCAGATGTTGACATAATGTAAATGAATGAAAAGTAACAAAGACTCATCCTGACATACACACCTTGCATTGTATACAGTTCGTCTTATTTCACCATAGTGGTACCACAACAAGGAAACATGAAATGTGCAGTATTTACAATGTACTAATAACATTTTTATCCGTCACATGACATATATACATTTTACATTAGCATCAAATTAATTATTTATTTATTAACTTAAAATTATAATGTAACTTATTAATTATTCATGCATAATGACCTCAAATTTTATGCAGCACTTACAGTAATGGAATTCATTCCACCATATTTCCCATTCCTGCATCAAACTGAGGAATTCATGTCTGCATGGAGGTGGAAAGTATATGATCAAAAGCCTTGAGATCAGATGTCTGTGCTTGTTGCAATGTATGCCGCTTGTGATATCACAGCAGAAGATTGAAAGGCATGGTTGCAGCAAGCAGGAACATTTTCTACCGTTTAATAGATGTGATAGTGTAAAAAAGCTGCCAATCTGCAGCCTGACAGACAGGTGTGACAGGCTGTCCAGTGAGTTAAATGGAGTCCTTAGTATAGCACTACAGCTTTACTGTGTGTGTATTTCAGATTCTACAGCACAAGATTTTTTTATCTTCATTTTGTACTGATGTCTTTTTGTATTTTACTGTGCTGTATAAGTTTTCTGTTTTTCAGTAAGTCTATATGGAGCCATGTAATGTAAAACCTTATGCTTATAGTATTGGAATACTATAAGGTTTCAGAATATTATTCAATTTAATACACAATAACACCCAGTTCACTACACAGAAATGAACCTCTAGTACATTACATCAATAAGTATTCAGACTCAGTGAAAAAGGGGGAAAAGAATAACATTTGGATGTAAGGAACACCTCCAGAGTTCAGTGTCATACTGACAAACCATCTTAACATTTTGATCACCACTGTTTACACAATGTCAAAAGTACTTTACATTTTGGTGGCATTAGCTTATTTGTGACCTTTTAGTTATGACCTTTTGAAGGTGTACTATTTACTAAGCTGTTCTGACAAATGCACCTTGAATTTTAAGGATATTAAAACTACTGAAATAGCCAAACCAACTGAGGAATTTGAATAGTTGAATAGTTTTCACTAATTAGGGACCGAGACCACTGGGAAACAGAAGCAAGGCCCTATTGTTTCTGTAAGGATTATTATTATTATTTATATTTATATTTCATAACAGCAGGTTTATATGTTTCTATTTTATGTATCAAAATGTATTATTATACATTTCTAACAGCAAAATCCAAATGTTTCAGTTTATGTACATTTCTGTGTTATTAGGTTCTTCATACTTGTTGTAAAGTGTCAGTACCAGTGCAGGGGCTAGGAGGTCAGTGTGCCCCCCTATTTTGGACTTATATACCGTGCAGCTACAACACAGTGGCTTTAGTGCCCCATCGAATTTCTGCAGTTTTAGACACCACTGTCTTTTGTTGAGTTTTTGAATTTTTTTAGGGTAAAATTAAATTATAAAACACTGTGCAGATAACCTGTGGCGGATTCAATTTTGTGCCTGGTATGAGCCACAGGAAAACTGGGCTATTTATGATGATAGCTTGACACAAATCTATAGTGCTGGGCAACCAGGAACCTTAATCAAACTCATCCTAATGTGCCAACGTTGCAAAGCTGTGAACGAGGTAATTACTGAGAGAAAGTTTGACAAATCTTAGTTTTAGTTATTTTGATTCAAGAGTACCATTAATAATATCAACATTTTTTTACTAACCTTTATGTGAGCTATCCACACAATGATTGAATTTGTGCTAGTGTTTCAAATTTCCTTTTTCACTCACAGAAATTATGACACCCCTACTCTAAGCCGATGTTAGAATAATATTCTAACATCGGCTTTTGAAAATTAATGAGCTCTAGGGCAAAAGTTGTAACTCAAACAGGGGCAGTGATTGCTGGTATAAGAAGAGATATAAAAGTTCTCACCTCTATAACCCAAAACATCACACACCAATGTAAATTAATTCAGTGACCCAACATATCAGATATAGTTCATCAAGTTAATCAGTTATATACTTCCAAGCAAACCAGTTGAGTCACACAGCCAGGAACCAGGAAGTTATTCAGCCTGCTGGACAACCAGTCAATAATGACTCAGACAATCCTATAGTCAGGCAGATTTACATCCAGTCAATCGCTTTGTCAACAAAGCAGTCTGTCAATCCATCTGTCAGCTTATCTAGTAGCTAGCCAAACATTCAGCCTTCCACGAATCAGTCAGTCACCCAGTCAAATGACAGGCAAATAGTCAGCAAAGCACTCCGTTGTTCAATCAGACTGTCAGATTTGTCACAACAGAACTCTTGTGAGCAACACATTGCGAAAGCAATTTGCCACCGCCAAACATGTCAACACACAGCTCAGGAGAATGGATTGTATTTTGTCAATGCGTTTGAATGGAGTGAGGCCAGAAGAAGCAAAAACAGACAAAAAACGTGGGAGTCCTGACACACACACATGCACTTTGTAATCGTGTAAGCAAGTAACTGAAAATGCATATATACAATCAATATGTACAAATGAGCAGAATTAAGTGCAAACAAACATAGAGCAAAGCTCTTTTAAACAAGAATACACACACAAATTATAATTACACATTTAAGGCCACACTTGTTAATATTACACAGCAATTTGCACATACATACAAACACACACACACACACACACACACACACACACACACACACACACACACACACACACACACACACACACACACACACACACACACACACATGTCAGCAAAGAATAATATGTGATGGGTGAACAAAAGGTGCTCAGAGGCAAAAGCACCATCGTATTCATGACAGAGAGGAGATTATATGCTTTATACAACGTGTTAAGTGTATCTAAGATGACAAGAGGTCACACATACATATGCATAAACTCAAAATACAAATGCACACATATTCAAGTACAAAAGCATGCTTTAAAAGACACACAAAAACATGCAAGCAAACAGGCTATGACAAGAATTCAAAAGATATATTGACATCCAAATTTTTACAGTGGAAGCCCAATTATTTACTTCACACAAAGTGCTCATTGCAGGCTGTTAACTCATATAAACACAGCTCCAACCTGTCAAGATCTCCTCAGATGATTGTATGCTCTTTTGGCAGTTTTCAAAGATGGGAGAAAAAGGAGGAGCTGTTGCCTCCTGAGACTCACAGACAAAAATGGTGTCAATTTTCAACCATATCCAAACACATAGTTGCTTCATGTTTTCCCCATTTCATAAACTGCCTGCCAACAAATGTCTGCTACATCTTTCTTTTTGCCTACTCAGTCATAAAACCCCAACTTTCTTGAAAAGTTTCATTGTCTAAATTTAAATGTGTCAATATTGTAAAATGAAAACGACAAAAGATCAGTAAATGATAGCTTGCAATAGCTCAGAGGAGTAATTAGAAAATGTCTTAGTTCTAGTTTTAACCAAAATGCTCCTGACTTATAAATACTGAGACTGAAGATATACTCAAAAAGAGCTGTTGATTGAGCCATGATTGAGGCTGTTTCTCTATCTCTAATAAGACACAAGTGAATAGTATTACAGGGCTGTGTATCATGGAAGAGAAGAACCCAACTTGAGCTCCATGGACAGCCTGCAACTAAAAAACCTCCATAAAAATGAAACATACATCTGGACACGCAGCTAGTCACAGGGAACACATGTGAAAGTAAAAACGGTTGACAGTTTAATAGACAGGTAAGTGTTTGTAGTAGTATAGATTTAAATCAAAGAATAGCTAACCTGCATTCAGCTGAAATGCTAATTGTAAAAAAAGTGTGAATGGAAATGATTGCATGTCTGTGAGTGTAATTTCCCTGCATGTGTTTACAAATTGTGTTCATCGTATCAGCTGTGAAAAGTGTTATGCCTGCCTGTTATATGGTAAAATTTACCGTTGTGCTATCTCTGCTGTAGATTTTGTCAGTCCTTGCATTAATGCATTGCATCTTAATGTATGGGCCAGTGGCTGTAGTTTCCGTAGTATGACATGTAGCGCTCTGTCTCCCTTAGCTTCCTAGTGTATGGGTGCAATGGATGTATTTTGTGCACTGATCGTTAATCTCACAAATGATCTGGTCTTTGGTTTTTTTTTTTTTTCTTTCTTTCTTTCTTTTTTTTTTTTTGCAAACTACCATTGAAGAAGCCAACATGAACATCTTTTTGTTGATTTTTTTTCACAATGTAAATAAACTGCATTTCTGCATGGTAACTATTCTCTGTGATATAGTGTACTATGGTTAAAACAACAACAATATTAACTTTAGTCCAAAACCAGTAACTAGTGAAATGATTTTGGAATGTATGTATGGGATTTTTTTTTTTTTAATGGACTGTTACTTTCTGAGTGCATAAATAAAACACAAATTAATAAAAGGTGTCATTAATAAAGCCATTGGACAGTTCTACAGTAACTAGTCAAGCAGTTGCTTTGTTTCTGTCTTTATTGCTCATCTAAGCCTCTCGTATCTTTCAACCCTGATCTGTTAGTGTTTCTTCTCTTTAGTTATATTATTCCCTTTCTTGTATTTTTATTTATGTTTTTGCCATTATGTATGGGTTCTTTTTCCCAGTCTTTTGTCATTATGTCCCTTTGTTTTGGCTGCAGTCCTATTCTACCCTCTCTCTCTCTCTCTCTCTCTCTCTCTCTCTCTCTCTCTCTCTCTCTCTCTCTCTCTCTCTCTCTCTCTCTCTCTCTCTCTCTCTCTCTCTTTGTCAGATCACTGATCTCTCTGCGCTGAAGCCTGAGGAAATCGGCTCCTGGTGAAGCTGAAAAAAAAAAAAAAACACATCAGGCTTCTCTGACCAAAACACAAATCATTTCTGGTTAGACATGAATCACAGCCTAAAGGTACAATAAAACAGTACTTTTTAAAAAATAATATAGAAATTAGGTCCTGAACCCAAAATAAGCAATTCCACTTACATAGTCTATAATGGTTGATGATTGTAGTGGACTGATGGGAGACAGCTGAGTGATCAATGTGGTCAGAGACACACACCGAGCTACATGTGAATATGCAAACATGTTACTAGTATTACCAATTTATTGCTTCTTAAGTGTTTAGTATTACATTAGAGTCACTGGAGATTTGATTTTCTTAAGGTCATTTACTACAACACTGAAGGTATTTTCATAATTCTTAAAGACTCTCTATCATCTGGAGAAAATATATTATATCTGCTGCACAATAAAAAAAATTTGGAGAGTTTCTTATCAGGTAACCTGCAATAACATCATATCAGTGGTCTTTCTGTACTGTAAAACAGAAGCAAAATATAAAAATGTTACCTTGTATGACAAGACAAAAATATTAGAAAGTATAATATATCAATATACATAAATACACTGTAATAGTTAAATAAAAAACAAATATGTTTTGTTCATGTTGTACAAACTGAGCAAGGAGGTATGTCGTTTCCTGTTACTATCTTTGTGTATATAATGAAAAAGAAGTATATCTTGAGAAATGGGTAACAAGGTTTTTATCCAGATTGTTTCTGATAACTGGAAATATTTCAAACAATGGTAAGTATTGTTAAACAACCAACTTTTTAAAAGATTCTTGGGTACATTTTTCAGAAAATTGGATGCATAACTCTGCAACTTGAAATGTAAGGTTGGCACAAAGTTGGGCAGCAAGAGAAGTATTGTTTACATTTTACCTAATCACATCCAGAAAACAAGTTCTGACAAACATTGTGCTCATTTGTTTTTTAGCTTGTTCCCGTTTGTGTTTTGTTTACTGCACCGTATTGAAATTCCCAGTTCTCCCTGTCTGCAGAAGTGCTCATCAAGTGATATGCTGCAATGTACAGGCCATCTGGTAATGAGAGAGGAAGACAGTGAGATGGGGGGAGAAAGGACATTCAGACATGGTGGAAAGTGATAATTAGATAAAACAGGGAAAAGAATACATGTCTGTCACCAAGAGTCAAGACAAAAAATATGGAGGCAAAGAATAGATGAGGCCAAAGTGAAGAGACTGGAACATAAAGACAGAGTTAAAAGAAGAATGAATGCGAGTGTGAGAGAAGAGAGGGGGAAAAAAGACAATTATGCTCTTAAAATGTCCCCCTAAAAAACAGCAGTGTGGAAAGCTTGGCTTCTATTCAAATATTTAGTAAGACAAGAAACTGGGCACTTAGTCACTTTGTTAATTTCCAGCATCCAACCAGCCTACACACACAAGTCAGAATAACTGAATGTGCTTCAGCTGTAGGTAACCTTCACTCCTCTGTGAAACATCTGTTACCGCATTGCAGCGGCTGTTGGAAGGCAGAAGGATTTTTTTTTTGTCTCTACATGGAGAGGAGTTATTTTGTTAAGATAATAGTGTAAAAACCAAGGTGCAGAGGTGAGAAGCCTTTACAGACAATATCTGAGGCCATGAAATATAGAATATCAGTGAAAATATCACTATCTGAGGCCAGAAAATATAAGGAGGGCACTACAAAAAGATACAATACATATACTGTATGTGAAGAAACACAGTGTGAGATTGTCAGGAAAAAAATCTGAGAGTAGGCGGTAAGGAGGGGGTCAGGTTTGCAAGTCTGGACACAAAAGGGGTATTGCAAAATGGAAGAAAAGACAGAATGAGAGAGAGAAGGACGAGAGGAGGATGCGACGAGATGTGAAGATCTTGCATTGCCACAATGTTGATGCGTGTTTTATGCATTGCAAAGGTCACATTTAAGGGTCAGGAGATGAAAATCAATCAAAAGGAGGGGGTTGAGGAGATGGAGGAAAAAGATGGAAGCTTTGTAGCTTTTACTGAGCCACGGTCTGAAATGGATCAAAGGTCTGGGTTAGATGTCAAGTGAAAGAAAGAGCAACACTCATGAAATGACAGGGAGACAAAGTTTTCATGGAATCTTATTCACAAAGAGAAACGAGTCAACATTGTGGAAGAAAGGATGAGGAAAAAGAAAGAAAGCAGAAGAAAAAGGAATTTAAAGTACATTTATTAGATAATTAGTGTCAATTAGCATCTGGGATCAAAGTGAAAGATAGTGGAAGGCTTTTGTTGAAACCAAACATTAGTGCATTGTGTCTATCTGCTGAACAGTATGTACCAGAACAATGAACATTTAGCAGTACTGGAACCCTTGTTGATATTAGCTTTTTGCATGTGCAATTGTCTTAACCATGCAGTTGAATCTTCCCTGCTAGCTTAAATCATCATTACATCTATACAATTATCAATATACTGTAAAATGTGCCAAAAGTTTGTTCTTATGAAAGCCCAGCATTAGATGATGTTGTCATCCATCACTAACAGAACTACCAGCCTGTGTTGTCATGAATACAGTCAGCTCCTTTAACCTAACTTTAAGCTGCCTTTAAAGCCTATTTTCACCCAAGTAGAGAGAAGATGCCCTGTGGCAAGACGAGCATTATATAATGTCTGCTTAGAGTAAACTGCCAATAGTGTCATCATAAGGCCATGGCTTGCTCAATAGTTTAGCCATCATCCCTATATCCAGCACCACTAGTCTTTCAAATAGTTTCTGTATATCTGAAAACTTTTCACACATTTTTCTGACATAGTGCACCTTTAAGTACCCTTGCATCATGTCCTCAATGCATGACTTGTCCATATCCACACTGTATCTATTCAGGCTTAAATACAGTGGCTGGCTCAGCTGGCTTCATATGTAATTTCATCTGAATGCCAAATATCACACTACAACTGGTCAATCTTAAAAACAGTCACTAATTAATTACACTTACACTTCTGGTGTAAAGAAAACTTGATTAATGTCTTTTGATGGATCTTACCAAACAAAGAACATGGTGTCAATCTGATTTTGTGGTGGACAAGTCTAAAGGCAAGTCTACAGGGTCTATACACACACATTTTGATGAGCAGCTCCAAAAAAGGCCCAACAGTCTGTTACAGCATCCTGGAACAAACCCTTTCTTTGCCTGTACCAACACACTAAACACAACCCTAGTTTTTCTGTTGCATTGGCTGACATTGCCATTGTATTGGCAGCACAATGGTTTGCAGCACTTGCCAGGAGCAAATCAATACACAACATTAAATACCCAGTCATAATTGCTGGAGTTTGAGGGCAATGGCATGCTAAAAGTTAGATTTCTGCTTTGCACCTGTGTTGGAATGACAGGGTAAAGTGTACCCCCACCTTGTAAAACTGCAGTTTTTGCACCTACACACACACAGATATAGGAGAAAGAAAATAGAGAGAAGGCAGGACTAACCGAGAAAGCAATTTTTTCCTTTAAGCCAAAATAAGGTCAAATTGGCCATTTTGAACAAGTTCTCATCAGACAATTGGATGTCAGTGAAATGAAAAGAAGATGCTTGAGGCATCTGGAGTGAAAGAAAGAAAGAAATAAAGAAAGGGACTATATTTGGGAAAAGAGAAGGAAAGGATGAGGTGGTGGAGAAAAATGAAGGAGATGGATGGAAGGCGGATGGAATCATCAAAAAGACAACAGAAAAACAGGACATAGGTGATAATAAGACATGAAAAGGGAGGGGAATTAGAGTGAGAAACAAGATGATAGGGACAAGACATTGAGAAAATGTGAAAGTGGCTCATAACATCTTGTACAGGGTTGTGAAATAGTTTTCTAAAAGGTCAGATTCGTGGTTGGACATTTAGGGGTAAGTGGGTAGAGCTAGTTCAGGGCTTTGCTGCCTTAAGGACATTCAGAGGTGTTTGTCATCCAACATTTAACCCTGACTGCTACAGGAGCAGTGTCGGTAAGACGAGCATTTAGTGTAGCTTTTATCACAAATTACCATTTGTCATTCTCTACAAGAGCTCTGCAATAGATGTGAAGGAGAAAATGTTGGGGATAACTGACTCAAATCCTTCTGATAGGACATCTGCACGTGAGTTTGATGTATGGGCCCAAGCAGTCATCATAGTGAATGATCATCCTCTCTCCCTCTCTCTTCAGCTCTGCCTCTTACCTGAAAAAGGAGGAGTCGTTATTGAAATGACACACAATCGTCATTGTGTATGGCATTTGCGTCCTTTCTGATAATGGCTCATGAAGAAGATATCATGAGTGCTGATGCTGATATCATTGACTTAAATTAAACACAATCACATTGTGATTCTGTCTGTATGCAGCTTCTGCATGATAATGAAGTACAAGTGATCATCATGTTGAGTGCAGACTCTCTTTCCTCCTGTTTACCTATCCACCTTTCACCCCTTAAACTTGTTAACAGCGTTTAATAGCCACTGTTTGCAAATTTAAACAGTCTGTAACAGCATTTTGTTTTTCTTGTTGTTTTATAAATTTCCAATAGTCATTTTGTTTTCTTTTGTTTGCTTTCTCCAGCTGAATGTACTTATACAAAAATAATTATTGGGAGCAATCATATCAAATCTGTACTTTGCATGTGCAGAAACACCTGCAGTAGAGAAGGGATAGCATTGGAAAATTATGACTTGTATGTGTCATACACTTCAAAATCAGTGCCATTTGTATTAGTAGCTCCATGAGATTACATGTGGTGTTAAGTTCAATGTGATTGGCTGTATTAACCTCATTCCCAGTAAGGGGAATGAGGGTGTGTGCCTGCCCAATGCTATTCAAATCTAAGTGGTAATTAAGTGCTGTTAAATGAATTTGCCATGTTCTATACATCAGCATATTTCCATTACATTGATCTCAACATAACATTCAACAACAAAAGTTTGACATTCTGCAAATTTCAGCAGTTTCTATGTATACTACTTGGGTATTGTTAATGCACAGTTAAGGCTATTTAGACCACTTTACATTGGGTGTGTTGATATATTGTAATACAGCTGGAGGACAAATCCCAATCATAGGGAGTGTGTGACGGGCAACATATTGTTTACTGGTAATCACTGCTCATGGCCATTTGTTCAGCCTGTGGTGAGGCTGGAGTTTGATCACGTATGCCACCAACCTGAACACTGAAGCTTGAAAAGTGTGTTTGTATTAACAAGTTTCTAGCAGCAGTTACATTAACTTTTCAGAGAATTGATTTGATAAGCTGGTGTAACCTGCCTGTGTGCGTGCAACCGTGTAATTTTGAGGAGATAAGGTTGTGTGTGTGTGTGTGTGTGTGTGTGTGTGTGTGTGTGTGTGTGTGTGTGTGTGTGTGTGTGTGTGTGTGTGTGTGTGTGTGTGTGTGTGTGTGTGTGTATGTGTGCTCCTACAAACCCCAAAGACAGAGAAACTTTGATAAAATGTGTATGTTTTGGTTTCTGGTACAGTATGTTTTAGGACTGCAGTTAATAATGATTGTCAATATCGATTAATTGGCTGATTATGGTATCAATTTGTCTATAGAATATCAGAAAATGAAAATTTGTTCTAATTTCAAAGGTTATGTCTTTAAATATATTGATTTTGTTCATTTTTTGTTTTTCAAGTCCAAAGCCCACATTTATTCATTAAACATATTTATATGTTTGATAAAAAACCAAAAAAAAAAAAAAAAAAATTAAATAAACACAACTGAGAAGCTTTATCCACATAATTTTTGGTATATTTCCCAGAATGACTTGACCAGAATGATCAATTATCAATATAGTTGTGAATTAATTTTCCATTGAATGGCTTATCATTGCAGCTCTATGTTTAGGAAAAATAGAGGTGGGTTGTGTTAATTGATAGCTTTGACTTGGTTTTATTAGATATAGTTTCGGTTTAATTACGAACCACATAACAACACAGACCTTCTTTGCTCATGAGAGCTTAATTCTACAGTCACTCTTTTTCTCTCCCACTCAAGCTGTCCTTACAGATGCTGACCTTATTTTCATGAGGCCCAGTGGCCTAGAGCTTGCCAGAGAGTTCACAGTTCCCTCTGAATCATTTACCATTTCTTTGTGCATTGAAATGCATGTTGGATGACACAGCTTTTGAGATTAGAGGTGTGGACATTAATATGATGTGGAAGATGTTAATTATTTGATGAAATATGATTACCCAAAATTAAAAAAACCCTGAAATGAGATTTTTTTATAATGACTATTATCATAATGATATTACTTGTCTGTAATATCTGTGGATGTTTTTTTAAAGCCTTTTATTTATTCAGGGAAGTTTCACTGAGACTAACCCTATGTGTTGCCAGATTGCCACACAGAGTGAATGTGTGTGTGGAGAGATGAGGTAGATGAGGACAGAGGAAGGTGTTGCTCTATAACGTTGCAGTCCTGTGACCATATGACATTTGGGATAGGAAAGATTATTAGTGGCTGCGGGCCATGCATGCACAAAAACACAACCACACACACAGTTACTTTTAATAATATATTTATTTGTCAACAGCACCATTCTGGATTATTTTTAGAAAGGAAACCTTCTGAATTGTTTTGTAATTTCATTTTTTAAAATGTATATTACGCGTTTCTCTGCCACTACAGTAGTTTCAGAGTGTGTTTAAAACCGGAAGTTAGTTTCTTCCAGCTTGCTGGTAAATACATATACTGTGCAATACAGATTTTAATAATACTGTTTCTCCAAGGTGCAATCTCAGTCTGGGTCATAAGACCTCTCTCTTGTCTCAGAAGGTGAAAAATCATTGAAAGAGAAAGAGGATAGTGGTAAAGCTCCTATTAAGTGGCAGAGACAATCAAAGTGTCTGACTCAGCCTCAATATCTGAGCTGGTTTCAAGACCCCTGTCTTAATAAGGGAAGGAGAGAAATTCAATACACCTCAAGATAAAATAAGTCCATCGAAACCTTTTGCCAATTATCAGGCTGCAACCACCCTCAGAGTGTTTCTCAGTGTATGTGCATGTAATTTCCACACATTCAAACCAACATGTAAATGTTCATATCATATCCTCAATAATACAGTGTGATATGTGCGCTCTGATATTGTGTATGCCATTGTCTCTGTGATAATAATGATAATAATGATAATAATCCTGAAATGTTTTTTTTTCATATTATCCTAAATGAACATGCACTATGTTTGCATGAGTGCACCATATACTTTTTTGTGGACTGTCACATTCATGATATAGGGCAAGGATCTGTATTGTATTATAAGTAGACGAAGATAAGAATGAGACCACAACTAGCCTAATACACTGAAGTTCTAGCGAAAAGATAAAATACTCTTTCTCTGGTGTGCAGAAAGAACATAAAAAGGAAAATGGTTGGTAGAAAGACAAAAAAATGGAAATTGATTGTCAAATTGACCAAGTGATTAACTTTTTAAAAATGTGTTTTCACTTAAAAGGAGAAAAAACATCGAGCACACTTTCAATTTCAGGAAGCAGTTATATTAAGCTGGGAATGAGAATACTTTTCAAAGTATCACTGCAATGCAATATGAGAGGGAAGGAATAAGTGAGTGGAGAGAGGGTGATGAAAGAGGAGAAGCAGATAGGCTAAATGATTAACTGAACAGTCCTCTAAAGTAGTTTTGCAATGACTTTTGTGTGCATCTTGAGACCACAAAGATGATCAATAATAATTGCCATCCACTGATTGTAGATGTTTTCTCTCTAAATTACAATGTAAGGCATACATACACATCTCTCTACCTATAATGATATGGCCATTGGGTGGAATAATTGTATGAGTGAGGTATGTATGCATATGTGTGTGAAGCTCAGCAGGTGGAAACAATCCTGTGTCATTATTGTGAAAAATGTTGGTATCTGTGTGAATGCCTTTAGTGTGTGGTCCAGTGGGTAAAATAACCATTGATTTCTTTTTTGTTTCAGACCAGCAAGGGATGACAAGTTCTTTTGTCCAATCAATAATTTCAGCACATTACCGCTCTCATAACTGACCAGTGAGAGAACGACTCACTCTCTTTGCAATCAGCCCAGTGTTAGTATGTGCGTGTGTGTCTATGAAAAGGATGCTCCTCTGCTTTTTCACTAAGCACTGATTCCCAGCATTCCCAGTGTTTTGTTAGATCACTAATTTCAGTTTACTATTTATTTTAATTTGGGCCATGTTGCACAAATGTAGCACAGGTTTCATTCAAATATTATCTGTTAAACAATGTCATATCTTGTTGAAAGGCTTCAGTCATTTTTTAGAGTTTTCATGAAAAAGCAGATCTTCTGCATAATCAGTGGTTGCAGCAACAGGTGTGCATCATTAGCTGTACACAGTAGTGTGTGTGTGTGTGTGTGTGTGTGCGAGAGATCATAAGAAATTGTGATTGTCAGCAGTGACAAAAATTCTAAGTCAGCATGATATCAGTTATCCAGTTAGGGAGGCTGAGATTATAATAGGTCAGTGAGAGTAGGTGGCGGCTTGCTGTGTAGCTGCAGATTTTCTCTCTTTGTTGCTTTTGTTGAATTTCCTGGGCTTAATTTTTGCATAATTTTTTAAAATAATTATTTTTAATAATTCTCACTTCTTGTGTGCATACTCTATCTTGCAGACTTGTTTTTTGCAATATCCCTTTAAAGATGTTTGTCTAAATATCATCTTCTGCCATGTATATTAGGTAGCGGTCCAAAATAGGTGGCAGACTTATGATCAATCAGTACTATTGATCAGTGTCAAAAGTGCAATTTTCTAGATATGTGTAAAATGTATGAATTAGAAAAGACATCAGAAGGAATGAATGATTTGATGCAGTTAAAAATCAAAACATGCATAATAACTACGTAAAATCATTCATTTTGAGTATGGTACCACTAAAACTACTCTGTTTCTTTTAACCTCAGCAATAACAAAAGGTTCTGACTCACTGTCAATAATTGCATTTATATTATTAGTGTGAGTGTCTGCTTCTGTGTATGTACATTCTTGAATACATGCATGTTTGCTGATGATGTTCTTTTTTTGATGGACGTGTGCATCCTCACAGTCAAACTGTTCTTTCTCCTGATAAATCCTTCATGCTGCCAGTTCCTCATGGAGCAAGGAATGAGACTGAGAGATAAATGATGGAAGGATGAAGATTAGAGGGAATGGGTGTGAGCAAGCAAGAAACAGGAAATGAGATGACAGGAATGAAACATAGGCTTTGGAGATAGGACTGGGGAAAGACTTGGGAGATGTGGCTGAGGGACAGGAAGGTGACAGCAAAATGGAGAGGTAGGATAAAAGACTCACTGAAATAGGCTAGAATGACAAAAATATGAAAATGTGTGAGAGGATGAGAGTGGAAAATTTAGGTAGAAAAAAGAATCATGTGAAATACATGTGGTCACTGGGAGAAGAGAAGAGAATACAGAAGAATATGACTCTTAGTTGTACGTTTTGATTGCTTTTGGTTAAAGATGAGATCTACAGTGCAGTCTGTAAGGATTTTGTTAAGGACTCATTTTTTTGTGTCACACCCAAAGTCCCAAAGTCCATCTTTGAAAGGAAACAGGGGTAACAATCTCCTCCCTAATATGACCACTTGTTATCTCGTGACTGAAAATCTATACTTACTCTAGGCCACAAGATGACAAACTAAACCATCTCCTTGACAACTGAGTAACTTCATCCTCCTGAGAAGAAAAAGTAAAGTGGCTAAAAGCTTTGGACACACTGTAGTAAGTGGACCGTGTGTTAAGAATGTTTTGCAAAACTGGAATGGTCTTGACTGGCCAAGTTCACACTGAAGGCAAAAGGGCATTTAACAACAAAACCGACTTTAGAGAGTATTGCTCATGAAGATAGAATGACATGTCATCCTTTAAGAAAGTTATAAATGGCAAATGATTCATGACATAAATTTTAACTTTTTTAAATTCATATACGGCAGATCATCAATGTGGATGTAAACACCCTTAAATTTAATCTGCATTAGTGGACATGCAGGGTCATTCTTTGATCTCAAATCTAATAAATAGACAGTATTTACAATGTGTGTATACACTGCATATGTATATCTTGAGGGTACCCTTAGAAAAATAAAAATAAATATAGGATTTTCGAATAGCCAGGCCAGCCCTGTTCGAGCCCGGGGGGATATTTTACATTGGTGCCTCCCCTTACCCCCAACCTTGTGGCACCATGTGACATTTTGTGCCATTGTCCTCTAGCCACCCCAAAACCAAATGCTTTATAATCAATCTCTGACAGAGGGACTCCCCCGTCACTGACTTAAAGCTCAGGGAAGACCACATAAAATTAATTTAACCAGTACATATAGGCTCATAAAGTATATAAACCTATTCAGCTCATCTAAATGGATTATGCAAATGACTGTGAGGAGACAGGATAAGAGTGGCTTAAGTGCAACTCAGCAGGGAGGGGTCTCTTTTATTTTTTACTCTTTTAGGGCACAGACATTCACTGCTGCTGTAGTTAGCTGCCTCTGGCCATCAACAGATGGTGCTGTGGCACTGCAGTTGCTGCATGCATGTCAGAGCATGGCATATAAAATCAGAAGACATCAGCAGTGAGCTAGAGCACCATCAGATGATCGAATTTACAGACAAAAACACACTTGCGTCTAAAAGCACTGAAACATTGGATTACATAACGAAGACATCCCCTGCCTGTCTTTTGCTGCCATGTCAAGATATGAGCTCTGTGTGTTTGTGTGTGTGTCTGTATGAGCGGAGAAGATGAGGGGTTGAATGCTACTGTATGCTTTGAAAAAGTGTTATTAGGCAATTTGGAAATGTTCTCTTGTACTCGCTCTCACTCCCTACGATCATCTTCTGCATTTCTCTCTAATTTTTCTGTATTCAAGATAGAAATGTTTGATATTTTGGCTACATGTCCTGATTTGCTTTCACCATATTTCCCACTCTCTTTCAATGTTTGTACCATCTTGTTATTCACTCATTTTATTTTTTCCCACTCTTTCCTGTTTTCAGGGAGTAATTGCTTCTCTAGAATCTCTAATGTAAACTCCCCTAAACTCCTGTGTTTAATCTTAGCTAAGATAATGTCTAAAACTATGTTGTATGTACACAGATATATGTTTGTACAGCCTGCACACAGGGAAATCCAATCACACAATTCATGTCTGCATAAGGAAGTCACACAGGCACACAAGTACTAGCACATATATTGAGATAAACACACATAATGGTTCTCATTTCTGCATTAATTTGGTTCCTTTTTATTTCCAAAAAGTGAAGGTACTATAATACCCAACCACATGAGCATCCAAATGTGTTGTTTTCTTCTCTTCTGCAATCACACATCCTTGGCTTACTATAATCTTTATAAATATAGAATCAATCATTTGCCCCTTTTCACAATGGTGCTCCATTGTTGTCTTTGTTGTATATGTTGTTCTTCAAGAAAAATATCAGTCTTTATACACAGCCATTTTAAATGGATTTCAAATGTCACAAAGTCATGGGAAAAGCCATTAGCACATCCATGAAAGAATAAACCATCTGCACTTGGATGCCATTCTAACATATTTCACTGATAACCTTCCTCAATGCTTTATGGATATCAAACGATTGTACATTTTATTCATCTATTAAGTATAAGTGGGAATTTGGCATGGAGGCAACACATAACAAAACAGATACTTTACTATACAATAAGACCTTTTTTCTATCTATTACTTTAATAACAAATGCAGAGGAAAAAGTCACAAAACATGATGAATCACAAACAGTTATGAATCAAAAATATCCTTTCCCCTAACTTCCCCACAAACTTTCACTGCCAATACAAACACACATCACCCTCACCTATACCATTGGTTCCCATGCATTAAATGTATTTTGGCAGCCCATGCGCAGAGAGGGACACTGCCAAACACTCAGAGAGGAATCTCTCTCTGTCACTATGCAGGTGTCACAGCTGCTCAATGATAACGGCACTCTGTTGTAGGGCTGATATGCACATGCACTCTGAGGAACCCAATGAAATAGGAGAATTTCTGTTGTATGGCTTACTGAGCAGCGATTATGGAAGGAAGCTACATCAAAACACTTTTTTTCTCTTTTTAAAATCTTTTTATTGCGTTTCACAACTTTAATAGTCTTCTTATTCTTTACTACTCCTTAACCTTACAGCAGTTTCCAGACACATATTTTATAGGAAGAATTAAAAAACGTGTATAGTGTATTGTCAACACTGAATGCTCTGTATGGCAAGTAGGCTGCTGCTATCTGCTCTCAAACTCTCTTACTAGTGCATTGCCGTACAGACAACTCAATAAAGTATTTAATTTATTGTATGCTGTAAATATCAAAAAAGAAAATATACCCAATAAGGTGCTGTTTCCTTACACCACAGACAATAAGTCAACAATAAGTCACACTGGGATTAGGATCACATTTTTGAACAGGAGTCAGGTGCCCATATGAATATTAATATGTTTTTGTTGTAGTGCTCATTAAAAGATCCCTTCTTAATGTTTCCAATGATGGGCATCCCTTCTAATGGCCAGTATGAACAGTGGGGATAGTTATAGAAAGATAAGCATTTGGACACCTGACTGTTTTAAGAGAGAAAAAAACTGCTTCTAAGTGGCTATATGTATACATTGATGTCTTTCTAAAAAGGATTTCTCATATGGTGACACATTTTTTCTTTCTTCTAAGACCTTCTGCTTGACTCTACCATGTTTACTGTTCCATATTTCTATTTTCAAAGTGTCTCTTCCTCTACCTGTCTGGCTCTTGCTTACTTGCCTTTTTAACATTTCTTGACTTTCATTCTCTTGTTCTCTCTGTCTATCTTAATACCCCTTCTTTTACTTCATTTATACTTTTTTCCCTCTCAGCCTGTTATTCCCCCTTTCAACCTCTTTTCAGTGTGACACTCCCTCTTTCTCTTCAACACAAACTTCAAACACATGCAGGATGTAACAATTCTGCTCAAATTACAATATTCACTAAAGGCTCAGCCTTCTTCCATTCATTGCATCACATTTGCCCAATGTTAAAGTAATGACCCATGACATTTTGATGTAAATGAATGTCTGTTTTTCTGCCCTATATACTGTAACACAATTGCAATTTTTACCAGCTCAGCTCAGAGTATGAAGTAAATGGCAGATGCATGAATAAGAAGAAATGAGCATCCAAAATGAACATTATACCTTATTACATTGTTGGAAATTTAGGTGGACAGTTACATAACACAACTTCCATAAACAATAAGTTGCTTTATTCACATTCATACCCAAACATATAAATGAGTAAGCAGCCCAAAAAGGACACTTTCACAGCTAGAGAGCAAAGACACACCCTCACTTTCACTCATACACAGCGACAAGGAATAACTTAAACCTCACGAGAATCCTTTATGTAATTACAAAAGAAGACACGTTGTGCTGGAACACGGATTGCGACGCGTGGAACAAAACTGGAGTCTTTTATGAAGCTGAGCGCTGGAGCTCAGTGAACACGATGACATGAGATCCAAACCCTCAGGGGAATACATGTGTCCTTGTTTGCTATACACAGATGGCAAGCCATACACGAACAGACGGATGTTTTGTGTGTGCGACAGTGTGTGTGAGGTTGTGCGTGGCTGAGATGTGGATATATATTTGTGTATTTTTATAAGCATGTGTGGGCAGGTATTTTGTGAATACTGATGAATTCCTGATGTGAATATGTGTGTGTCCTTACATAAAGAATAGACAAGAAGAAAGATATCACAGATCATGTGGTTGAGACTGAACATTTTTTGCTTGTTTGGTGTTTATATGTGTTGAGAGAGAAGAGGAAATGACGGGAAACTAAATGACGGTGATGGATGAGCGGGGCATTTCTAAATCAGTTCGGGTTTGTTTTCCCCAATAAACAAGAAGAATCACAATATGAAGAACTTGCTTGCTCAATGAGTCTGTTGCTGGACTAATGCGGCAATCTGTTTTTGGTAGTCTCTTATGACAGAAGTGTCACTGAAATTCAACGCTATCCTCCAAATCTACATTCGATTTAATTTNCTTGCTGGACTAATGGGGCAATCTGTTTTTGGTAGTCCCTTATGACTGAACTGTCACTGAAATTCAACGCTATCCTCCAAATCTACATTCAATTTAATTTCTAGTCTACTATTAGCAGAACTATCAGCAGACAGGGCAGGAATGACAATGTAGAAATCCCTAGAATTCACAATATTGCAATGAATGAAAATGAACTCAATTCTGTCTTGACTGCAGTGCAATCAACAGAGCTAAACACTTCCTCCCAGGCAAAATGAAAATTATGCACAAATCTGGCTTCACACTGTTAATAATAGATTNTTGAACTCAATTCTGTCTTGACTGCAGTGCAATCAACAGAGCTAAACACTTCCTCCCAGGCAAAATGTAAATTATGCACAAATCTGGCTTCACACTGTTAATAATAGATTTAACCCTCAAGTTCCCTCTTTTAAGTAAAGTCTACATACGACTAAGGTTCAGAGCTGTTTAATGAAGTGTAAATGATGTCCTTCCTAATTTTTCGTCTTTTTAATGTACTACCATTATTATCAGATCAGTACATGATTAAATGCAAATAGTATTCATATTCTAAGTACAATTTTACGTCACTGTCAAGCAGAATAAAAGGACCAGAAAGCTCAATGTTTACCACATGGTGATGATGTAAGATTTGGAGTCATGGGGCATTTTTTTCCATTTTTGACTGACAGGGCAGTTTGCATCTGTGAAGTGCAAAGAATATAATAAAAGGAATGGAAAATCACTATTTTACATACCCCCACTTTGTCAAGTCATACAGTAAATCATATTTTCATATTCTATGCCTGTCTGCATTAATCTTCCTAGCTCTGTCAGGAGCTTGAAAAATCCATTCTGCTTATATAGTGGAGAGACTCTGCATGTGAAAATCCAGGTAGGAACTGCATGAATAGTTATTGTGTTTATCACAATACACGACTACCAAACAATGGCTATTTTGTATAGCTGGACAGGATAAGGATAAATAATCAGTACTCCTATATTAGCTGTGCTTAGACTAACAGGCATCTTCAGAAGCCAGGATAACAATGAACTATTACAAATTAGACCCGATCTGAGCAGTTAATCTGTATACCTTATGTAGAGGCTACCCCTCAGCAGGTGTATGTGTCTGGCCCAATTTAAAGAACACAAACAAACAAAAAGCAATCATTGGAGGCA
>JANJYP010060547.1:0-21761 GCA_024605115.1 Rastrelliger brachysoma
TACAGAGGCCTGGAGCGTGGGAGTATGTGAAGGGGTTGCCCTATGAGTGTGTGCCCGTGTGCGTTGTGTGTATCTGCATAAGTGTGTATGAGGTTTCCCTCCACCTAAGAGAAAAGCTCCATTGATGTAAGCTGGTGCTCCTGTCCCCATCAAGTGTGGACCAGGGTCAGAAGGAAACTCTGGGATTTTCCACAGGTACACACTTATGTACAGTATGTTCGCATGTTTCCCATGTTTGCATAGAAAGGTATGACGTTTTAAAGTGTGTGATTCATGCGTAATTGAGAAGGGAAATCTGTTTTCATGCCTCCAAGTTTTAGGAGGGGAATAGATGCCCCTCTGTTGGCTCTGTGTGAATCACAATGGTTCGTTGCAGCTGCAAGTCGATCTGTGGACCTGGTACAGTAGGGTCAGCAACCTTTTGGATCTCCTATGCCAAGAAAACTACAGACCTAAGTGCCAGTTTATTTACATGAGTACTTATGTTTTTTTTAATCTTTTATTTATTTACTACTGTTGTTGTCTCCCCATCTAGATTCAGCATGCCAAAGATCTCACATATACATATCAGTATATAATATGTGACATCACTTTTGAAAACATTATACAGACTTACATCCAGTTCTTGGAGACTTACCCTTACACTAACACTAACACTAACACTAACATTAACCTTAACCATTAGCCCAAATATCAGCTTTACCCCAATTAGGAACACAACTTTTCTGTCCCCAATTGGACAAGCCAGTAAACTGGAGCAAAATCTGAAATTCATCCTTTGAAAAACCACGCACATACACAAGCATTTCCCCAAAAAACACGGTCTCTTATTTGTGTAAACATATGAAAATGTTAAAATTGTTAAAAAATTGTTAGCAACATCACTCAAAAGTTATGGACAGATTTGAATGACATTTTCAGGAAATGATTCGATTTTAGGCGTGATTCGTGCAATAGTTATGTCCATATTCATGACTGTAATAATAAAAAAGCAGTAAGACTCATGCAGTCTCAGTACATTCACAGTCTCAGTGCAGGAGTTACGTTCTAAAAACATATACAATATATATATATATATATATATATATATATATGTATGTACGTATAATTTTTCTGTATATTGTATATAGTAAAGTATATGACAGTAGCCTTGCACGTGTGCCATAGGTTGTCACCAAACCAGTGTGAAAATGTGCAGGGTAGATACTCATCCAGATTTGAAGTTTTAACAAAAGTCAGAGGAGAGAAGGTATTGTCATGTAATGACTGTGAGGCATCGTAGCTCCATCTACTGGCATCTGCATCCACTGAAATAGTAACTGTCCAGCAATAAATATATGTAAATATATTTTAAATATAAAAGAGCAAGTTATTAAAATGTTTATAAGTTATCATAGGTTTATATATATATATATGAAATAGGGACAATCCTAAGGGTCAATCTGGAGGAGACCAGCCAGTGCAGGAAATTTGCATATGGATTTAGTTCATGAAAGAAGAAAGAAAAAAAAGCTTAAAATCTACGTAGTTTTTTTTCTTCTGAACTGCCTTATTTGACATTTTTATATCCAACACAAACAGCCTCTAACCATCAGCTTCTGTCACTCTTTCCAGTGGGCTCCTGCCAGAGGCCTGTCAGGTCAATAAAATATGACCTTTGGCAATGAATATCTGATAAAGTTCCTCACTTTACGTGGTGACAGCCTGTATTGGAGTAATTTACTGGGCTTCAATAAAGGAGCACTCAGCTCCTTTGCCTCATCTGGCTCAGTGGTTTGTGACAGGCGGGCAAGTGGAGGAGCAGCCCAGTCAGTGACCCGCCACGGTTGATGTTCATCACAATGACACTGACCTACTTAACTGCCATCTCCTCTTGGATGTCAAAGAAATCACTGCCTGACATTTAGAGAAAAGCTTGTTCAATATTAGTCAGGCATGACAAATAATAACCTGATAACAGCAACCACTGGCTAAATAAAGCAGAAAGGAGAAGGACAACTCTGTAGTGTCTTGTCCTGAATCTGATCAGTGTTGTCTTTCAGTAGGTAGGTTAATTTGCTTACAGAGTGTGCTCAGAGCACACACAAGTGCCTATGTAGAGGCCATCAAAGCTAACGTCTCAACTTGAATCAGACACAGATTGATGGTGGTGAGGCAAAGAAGGCTCCTCTGCCGCTTACTTAGTAAGAGGTGAATGTGGGAAGCAGTGACCCGAAGCAAAGGTCTCATCAGTGCCTGTCCCCGTCTGAGGCCCCTCTGCCTGTCAAAGTCACATTTTAATCGCAAACATAATTTGAATTTACACTAATGAATACAAATGACTCCCAGGACTCCACAAGCTGAGAGTAATAAATTATTATCGCTGCTAACAATCGCATTTCTGAAGCCCTTTTTCAATTAGCCGCCCCTGTGGAGATGATCATGGAAGGTCTGCTCAAATGAAGATAAACGACACCCCTTGCAACGCTGTGCGTCTGCTCCTCTGATTTAATAGCTTTCTAATTCAGGAACATCTTCGATGTGACGAGGCGTGAGGGCTTTTTTTCTATTTCCAACCAGAGCTTGAGCAGAAAGTCACTTAATTGAAAGCAGGTGTTAATCAACTTTGCTCTGATGTGACGTGAGATTTAGGAGGGCGTTTGACAAAGAGAAGATCGTCTTTGCCACTCACTGACAAAGACCATTCAGTTTACAAAAAAGGCTTTTTGCTACCAAAACACATTTTTGTTAGTATTGGCCATTCTGTACTATTTAATAAAAAAAATCCCTTCTCCTATACAACACGATTAACTGTTCTTAAATTTGACAAATTACATTAAAAGGCAACTTTAAGAGAAGCATTTAAATTGGCAACTTTCATTTGTATCTAGCAGATTTGTGGTTTGTTCATTTATGTTGGTTACCAACACAGTGATCTAAAATAGCAGCAAGCAGTGTTTAGCTTCTAATATCTTGTGTCATATATAAACTGTTGTTCCCTCCCGTAAAGAGCATCAGTAAAACCAGAGATTATGCACACTGACAGGTGTTCATTTACTCTGGCTGCTTGGAGAGGTCACATAATAATTATGGCAAATTATGGTTGTGGAAAAAGTCCTTTTCTGAACTCTGCTGATGGACTCTGTTCTGGGACACACAAACCAAACACCTAGAACACAACTTCTCTGCCCTATGAAAGAGCTAAATTAATAGTTGCTTTTTGCTTTTGATGTATGTAGTCATGTGATGAAAATAAATCAATGGTAGATCGACAAGAGTTTTAAAAGTGTACACCTCATACTGTTGATGTCTTGTTTTAGACAAAACAATCCACCATATTCTTGGTCCATATCCTGCATCTCAAATTATAGGACATTAAGTAGGAGACTGTCTCTCCTATCTTCAGTTTATTTAAGATAAGGCATTTTGCAGAATGAATCTTACACAGCAAACAAAATCTTACCTAACCTTATCCAACCTTTCATAGCTGACACCCCATAATATGCATTTTGACTAAACTTTGAGGTGCGCTTTATGCTTTTTCACTGTGTTGATGACAACCAGGTATTTGTTGACTTTTGGTCAGTGTAGTTCACATCAGATTATCATTTTCCTTCAATGTGCCTGTGAATCCCTTTAATGTTGAATTCACCTCATACATAAGTTTGGATTGGCTGTGTTCAATAATAAAAAAGTATTAATATTGACTTGTGATTGAATCAAAACCATATTGTGTAATACCATCTACTCCTATCATCAGAAAGTCATCTTAGCCTGTTTATGTTGCCTGTATTGTATTTATAACATTATTTATAACATTATTTTATGCTGCTTTCTTGGCCATGTCTCTCTTGAAAAAGACATTTTAATCTCAGTAGGAACTTTACATGATTAAACAAAGTAAAAGAGAGGAAAAAACATACAGAAGTCATGCAATGGCTAATAATTTTAACTTATATAACTTTATTTATATAGCACCTTTCATACATTAAATTATGGGTTAGTTTACATTTAAAGCAATTAAAGCAAAGGCAAAAAATAAGGCAAATTAAAATAGACATAATTAAAGATAACAAATAAAAACTCGAACCATTTTCCAAATGATATGTACACAAAGGATACTGCTCTCATGACAGACTACAGTTGACAGCAGACGCTCTGTGACTCACTGCAATGCAACGCAACTGCACTGAGACTGCGAGTGTACTGAGACTGTGCGAGTCTTACTGCTTCATTATTATTACAGTCATGAATATGGATATAACTACTGAACAGTGATGCGGATCACCTCCAAAATCACTTGTTCCTGGTCCCATTGTGGACATTTCCTGATAATTTCATCCAGATCTGTCTATAACCTTTTGAGTTATGTTGACATACAGACAAACAAACAGACAGACAGGCAGAGGTAACAATCAGATTAAAAACATTAAGACAAATAAAGAGGCATAAAAGTTCAAATACATTTAAAAGAAGAAACTAGATAAAATTAATGTAAAATATCACTAAAAGTTTTACAGTAAAGGTATGTTTTGAACTTTCTCAGTGAGGTTTGGTCTGATGAGCCAGACTCCCGAGTTGACTAAATAGGCTGTTTCATTTTGATTTTGGTCCCAATAAGTATTTCCATTTTGTCCTCATTTAGTTTAAAAAATGTTGCTCAAACAGGAGGTCATGGAGTGAATATTGTCATGGTTCAGTGAAGATATAGTTGAGTGTCATCTGCATAAATGTGGAAAGTGACATTGTACTGAGTAATATTGTTAATAATGTTACCTAGTGGAAACATATACTATGAGAATAGCAGGGGACTCAGAGAGCTTCTTTGGGCTACACCAAAAGGAATAAGTCATATTTTGCACAGACACATGATCCCCTCGACTGATTTAAAAGCTTCTTCCAGTTATGCGTATAAAAACAGCACCTTAGAGACCAACTCACTTCTCAAGGCATTGAATTAAAATGTTGTAGTCAATAGTGTCAAACTCTGCACTTATATCTAAGAGTATTGTTACTTGGTTTTGATGAATAGCAAGTTTAAGATTGTTTATTATTTTGAAAAGGGCAGTTTCTGTGCATGACATGACATTTAGCAGTAAATACAGTGCTGGATTTACAGCATGCTTTACAGTTTTTGGATTGGACAATAGACAGACACAACAGACATCGTGAAATGACACAAATTCACTGGGTTATTAACAGTCTCAGAAAATTAAATCCTTTGCACAAAGGACCACAGAATGTAATTCTAGACCCCACTTGCAACTCACCACAGAAAACTGGATTCAGAGCCCAGCTAACCATTATATAACCAACTTAAGATAATTACAAGTGAACATACAAGAGGAGGCCCTAATCATAATCGGCTTCCTCTGACAAGTCTGTGGTTTTTGAAAGTCTGGAAAGCCACAAAAGTGACATTCTGCCCTGAGAGGGGATGAATGGCTTTCTGTGTCTCTGTCAGTGTGTCTGTCATCACAGTAGAGCCTATGGGGTCGACTTACAAAGGGCACAACAACTTCAAAAAAATGCATTAATGCTCATTTATTTTTTTGCTTGAAACTCAATCAAATGTTACATTTTGGAATATAGAGACTGTACAGTTCAGTTCCTGGAACACAGACTAATACAGCAGGTATCTGTAGCATGTGGGAACTTTAAGAGGTGTTTTAGGCTCTTTCGCTGTGTTGATGACAGTCAGGTATTTTGCTGACTTCCACTCAGTGTTGCTCACAGTTGGAGGAACATAATTTTTCCTTCCATGTGGTTTCTTCCGCAGAAACAACTCAAACGCAAATGTAGAGAGCAAAAGTCAAATTGGGTAACAGCACCAACCTGCTTATGAAAAAAGGTCTTCAAGTGCAATTTCTTTTAATCACAGCCAAAATTTTAAATAAATCTTAAAAAGACATTAAAAACTTAAAATTGATTGGTTTCATAAAAATGCATAAGAAAATTTGAGTATTAATAGTGATCCACTAATGAGTGTTATGCTTTTTATTAAAACATAATTTTTGTGCTTCATGTCTATATAAAGCCAGCACATTTGAAAGTTCCTCAGAAATACGCCTGAGGAGACAGATTTTCAGCCCACTGAGATTGTGTACATTTTTAAGGGTGTCCGAAAACATTTTTCTACCCCTGTACATCTGCTTTAAAGTGGTTATAATCAATACTTTTATATTTACAATTAATCATATGACATGTTTGTCTGTGGGTATTCCTAAATAAACCATGTAAAACCCCACTGTCCAGTGTTTTCATATTGTCTTTACAGGACAGGACAGCAATAATATAAAATATCACAATTCTAATGTAAACAATAAATAAATAATGATTTTGAAAAAACGCTGAATTATTTATTCCAAGTTCATTTTTGTTTTATGTGGGGGCATGTTAAATTTGTTTTTGCCCCACCTCATCTTCCAAGTCCTATGAATGATCTTTGGTTTTTTGATAGTTCTGCTCTTTCAGTTTCAATTCAATTTTGTTGGTCGATCAGAAAAAACAAGCCTGGAATTCATGCCTGTGTTTTTCTGAAAATCCAAATGGTCTATGACGGGGCCTATTTTGCAAGCATCCTGCGGGGTAATAACTCTCAGTCCTCTTGAGCATAGCAGTGGGAGGGCGTATCCCAACCTTATCTAAACCAACAAATTCTTTTCAAGATCTACTGATTTCTGTGAGGCCAGGAAATACAGGAATACATGATGTGTAAGACTAGAATTTTCCATTTGAGCTCATGTTTTAGACATTTGATCAAAAATAACTCTGTGTGACAAAATAGGTTGCAAGTGAGAATTTTGGGGCTCAGCAGTGGGATGTTTCATACTGTACATCCCACAATGATGCCAGCTTCCTCATTCACACAAAAATAATTCAATGTCATTTTTAATGTCTTACAAAGACTTGCAGCTACAAGGTGAAATTTGACAGGAGGGGACAGGGAATCAGTGAAGGAGGATGGAACCAACATTGGGAGGCAGTGGGTGTGCTATTTTTAATCATCATGCAGAGGAAAAGAAAACAGACTTGTGTCTGTGTTGCACTGTGAGCTCAGCAGAGAGCAAGAGGATTTACTGAGAGCACATGAGCTCATTTCTTCACCTTCTTCGGGCCTTTAAATCACACTCTCTCACTGAAAGGCCTTGTTAATGACTTTACCACTGACTTTGTTTCCAGCTCTCTACATTCTCCTGGTTGCTATGTCGTCAGGCTCCTCATAGTATTGTATTCACTCTGATCTACACTCATAACATCTGACTTCGGTCCTCAACAGATTTCCAGTTATTACCTTTGTTACTGCTCAATATCACTTTTCAGTCACTAAGCCTGTCAGTAATTCTTCTCTTGGTTTGTGGTTAAATTTGAAAGGACAACTGTTCAATAAATGATACAGCTGTAAATGGGAATGGGACTAAGTTGCTGCCACTCCTGTGATAACTTAGAGCAATGACAAGCAAGGAGAAAAAGAGATAGGAGGAAGGTGGGTGACAGTTTATGTGTATATGTGACAGTGGTGAGAGATAGTGCACAAGGGCAGTGGGAGTAGACAGAGAAAGAGACAGGGAGAGAGTATAAGAAAGAAAGTGAGGGAGTAAATCTGCTCTGTGGCTTCCCTCAGCGTCAGGTTTATATGTGTGTGGAGCGTGCAGTGTGTTTCCAGGGGTTTCCATGCTGTCACAAAGACCCCTGTGAGACCAGCTTATTTACCCTGCAGTAAAACCCGAGAGGGAATATACCCTGCAGTAAAAGTGGAAAGGGGCTCAGTGGAATTAGATTTAGGGCCGCCTCCGGCTCTCTGTTCTGTGTGTGCCGTCAGGGAAAACCCACTCCGCTGCTCTTGTTCCGTTGTTCAAGTTGAATTATGTTGTGCTCAGAGTCAGGGGGGGCAAAATGTGTTGTATAACACACCAACAAGTTTCAGAATAGTTTTTAATTAAAGAGAGAGGTATTACATTGTTCTCAGTTATTGGTTACATAGTGACTGGTACAGTGACAAGATAATAATTTAGCATAAATAAGCAGTTGTGCAAGTAAGGGTTATTACATTTCACAATGCTGTTGCATAAGCACTTGCTCGACTGTACAAGATGCATTTTCACAGATGAATGAAAAATGTGCTTTAGTTTGTTTTTTCAAGAATAATAATTTTCCAAGATCTGACAGAGAAAACCTACCAGCAGAACCTCAAAGAGAACATGACCTTGCACATAACAGAGGGCTACTTATGGCTGGAAACTAACCGATCAGCATTGAATGAAATGATACATACACAGTACAGAGGCTGATGGCTCTGCATAACAATCCACATGGCAAAAATACAGTACTGCATATGTCTTACCCACATGCTCCAAACAGAGTGGAAGATGTTATAGGGTAAGAGACTGACATTCTGAATCCCCCTCCTCGCAGAGGGTATTGCTTTGTTACATTCCACAGTTCGAACATGTTCAAGTCATTCAGTCAAACTCCAAGCTCAAAAGTTTGTACTTTAAGAGTCTGCATGCAGTAAGAGAGCTGGTGTGTGTGTGTGTGTGTGTGTGTGTGTGTGTGTGTGTGTGTGTGTGTGTGTGTGTGTGTGTGTGTGTGTGTGTGATAGCAGCTAAAAGGACAAAGTCTACAAGCAGTTACATCCAAAGGTTGAGGTTTAAACCAGCAGCTATAAATCATCTTTGATCAGTGACTAAGAGATGCAGCTTTGTACATCATATACACACATTGAGAGTGGCAAAATGGAAAGTTTGTAAACCTCTTCATATTTTTTGCATTTTTGGCTGAGTTTGTAGTAAAATAGCTATGGAATACAGATAAAGGATGTCATTGCATAACACACACTAAAAGCCTGCCAACTAGTTAAATGATGCTTAAATAAGTGTAGTCGACTTTGCTAAAAAAAAAAAAAAAATCAGAATACTTAGTATCAATGCCTCATCCAAATTTTTAAAAAGTATGTTATGTCCAATCATTCTTCATCTGTATTAGGATGTGCAAGTTACAATAACGTGTAGTAAGACTTTCATTGTGATGTTTTGTATAAAATGGGCCCACTAACAAATAGATAAACAAAACTGACAGGTGGTATGCAAACCTCATATTTAAGCTAAGTTACAGCTTATTTGTGCTAAACTAAAAAGGTGAAATATAATCTTCCTCTGGTTTGGGTCAACCAAACATCCACCTCAGACTACAGACACACTGAAAGCTGCACATTCAATCTAACCACCACCGGGTGCTCTCAAATCAATTTCTTGCTGATTGTCCCCATCAGCTTGTGACAAGTGGCTTGGGGTCAATGCAGAGCAAGCAGTATAAGTCATTCCAAGGCACTTGATTCTTTTCATTTCCCTCGGTGATTAACAGAAAAAATGAATAATATTCTTTTGCTAATGCCCTTTTTTCCAGGGTAAAATGCACTTAATGAAATGTTAACACAATACTTGATCAAAAGCTACTCATCAAGTTTTAAAACATACTAACTTTGGTATGATGGTGTTACACTTTTCACTTTGATGAACTTAGTGTCATTACTGCCAGATAAAAGATGTGAATATGACCAATTTTTATGGTCCATGCGATATGACTTTAAAATAAATGCAAATTGCAAATTGAATGACATGAAGAAAAATGAGAGTGCCACATTTTTAAAAAGATGCTACAGGCAGAAGGCAAATCACTAAGCCTGAAAAGGCAGGAAAAAACAACAAAAAACCCTCAGTGATCTAAGATAAACCGACATAATCACAGCACAGGGAGCACATACACGAACAAAAACTTCATAACTAAATAGGCCTCAACACAAAATATCAAAACAGAAAAGAATGAGTTTTCTTATCACAGCTAATTACAGCCAAAGAAAAAAGTATTACTAGTGTGTACTGTGATAGACGTCTCATGGTCGTACATACACAGTCTGTGCTTTACAGGTATGTGAACTGGAAGATGGAAACATTCAAACCACTTTGTGGTCATGGGGACTTTCCGGTTGCCATTGGTTGCCATGAAGCTGTAAAATGCCTTGTAAAACCTCCAACCAGACTTTGTAGCAGAAGAGGTACTGCTCCTGAAATGAGATAGACAAAGGGCACATTTTGGGAACTGTATTTTTTTAAGGTTTGAACTCTGAACTTTAACCCTACTGTAGGCACTGACCTTGGTTTGAATCATCCCATGCCGCTGAAGTCTCATCTCCTTTACGATGTTGCTTACATTAATCTGAAGAAAGAGGAAGATGGTTGTTAGCTGTGAATGAGCTTGTTTACAGTTAGTTTTCCTATAAATGCACACATTTTGGACTGGTTTCGTGGTTTATTTGAGAGTGAACAGCAAAGAAATATAATAAAAAGCTGCAAATATAAAATTTAAAAAGCTAACATGTTGGCTTGCACTCACAGGTAAATCATTCTCTGTGAGGCTGAGGATGATGTCAGTGCAGATGAGAACTCCTGTGCGTCCGATGCCAGCGCTGCAGTGTACGGTGACTGGCCCTTTGTGGTGCACAGCCCTCAGGTAGCGGATGAAGCGAACCAGCTGCTCAGAGCACTGTGGCACACCGTGGTCAGGCCAGTGTGTGAACTTCAGGTGACGGACAAAGTGTGTCTCACCACTCTAGGATAACAACAAATTCAAGAAAATGGTCCAATCATGCAGAATGTTTGCATAAAATACATTATTTTTTTAAATTTAGTGACATGTTTCTCACCTCTGTTTCCACCATTCGGATGACCTTTATGTGGAAGTACTCCAGGTACTGTTGGTTCTCCAAATGAAGCTGGTACTTGCCGGTGTCCAGAGGCACGGCCAACTTCTCTGGCCAGTACTTGTGACATTTGACCCTTCCCCGTTCTACTTCCTGGGTCATCATGGCAATGACGTCAGATTTGTTCTCCCAGATCATCTGCCAGAAGGTCGGCACTGTGGAAGGCAGAGGGCCCTGGCAAGAAATGTAGAAGAACTCCTCAGCTCCAACTTGCATGCGGATGAAACTGGCATTGATGTAATCCTGGTTCTCTCCGATGGCAACACGGGTTCTGTCATCTATGGAGGGGGGGAGGGGGCAGGGCAGAGAAGAAAAGACACCCTAAACTCTCTGCATGTGTGTATGTGTCCTTTCACACCTCCAGCAGCACCACCAGCAGCAGTATTCCCCCATAGGCATAGCTTATGGTTTGTAGACGCTTGATAAATCCATTCATTTCGTGATCATAAACAACAAACACTGCTACCTTGTTTTGCTAAAAGCAGGCAATGTAAGTGTACAGTAAATAAAACCAAGTAAACAGCTCTGAGGTCTGGAGTCAGACTCAACAAACCAGCGCTGTGAAGAAGTTTGTTGGTGATGAGAGGGGTGATACACTGAAGGCAGTTAGGAATGTTTTCTGGGTTAGGCCTCCACCTCCTGCTCCAGGGGTCAAAAAAGCCACGGTCTAAGAATCTGACTTTCTAAATGAAATAGTCAAAGATTACAAGTAATGGATTGGACTAGTAAATAACATGCCTTTTTCTGGTCCACTTGCACAAACAGCAGTTGTAACAGGCTGCAGTCAGCAAAGCATATGGTGAGGAGCAAAGATATTCCACAGAAGGTCACTATCTCACACTCACATATCTCACATTCATCTCAACTCTGACCGCTTTTCAACCTGAAAAACCTCAGAAAGACCTCAGAAGACTGGAAAGTAAATGTGAGTTTGTGAGTTCATATGAACATGTGTAGAATGATTAATCTGGTAATGTTTTGCGATTTTCTTGGTGTCAACTAATTCCATGAAAAGATCAAAGCAAAAAATGAATTCACCAAACCCTGAAATAGTTTATTCTTCTCTGCTCTAGACCTCCACTAGTTGTCCATAATCTATTTAAAATCCTTCATTGAGTCACAGTGTTGCACTAGGCACTGTAGTTTACTTTGAGTCAATCCCACACACACTGCCATTAATACTCATTAGAACAGTGGTCTTCGCTATGTTTTTTCATGGGAGCAACACTGGCTGTACAAAGTCAGTAGAAGAGCCTTTTCTATCACAAAGCAGCTCAATTAAAAGCAGGCTTAGCCTATTACTGAGTTGCATTATAATTAGTGATAGATTATTGATATTCTTATGAGTTCTTGTTTTTTTTAAAAAAGATGTTTATAAAGGATCAAGAATTATCCAAATTTTAATGTATGTTACCTACTAAGCTTGACAGTTAATATGACTTTTTTACATTTGTAAGCTTGTTGAACAGCTGGTGTGATAAGGTACTTATTGGCTCTTTACTTGCAAAGTTTTTATTGTAACCTGGTGCACCAGATGGTTTGTTACACACAACCAACTGAAAAGTCATCCTTGGAAATGTTTGGAAAAAGGCAGAGACACTTACAAAAAATACTGCCAGGTGGTTGGATGAACCATCTGTTTATTTATCACTGTCTTACCTAGTGAGGCAGCTGGATTCATGAGATCATGTGACAATGCTTAAACTGATTGGTGGTAACCATCAGTATTGATGTTGTGATCTTACAAAGCTGCCTCACAAGATATGTTTTATTGCATTTAACTTGAGTAAAACATCTTTGACTTCATCTGGTTCACTGTCTCCATTGTGGCCTCTCTGCTGCTGTCAGCTCTCTGTGTGCAGGAGCTGAACCCTGCCCTGGGTCAAATACTGACACAGAGAACAGAGGAGAGGACAGAGAGGAGAGGTTGCAGTATGACCATAAGCCACATCAATATCTCTAAAAGTGACATTAAAAGAACAAACCTTACTCGAGTTCTTAAAAATTGCTTCCAGTTCAGAACTGGGTTTAGAGGGGCATCCCTAATCATAATTATTAGTCGCCATGCAAGCTGCCAATTAAAGCTTGGTGAGTAGCATGAGCCACACAATGAGTAACACAGCATTAGAGCATCAAAGGTGTATTAATCCATCAGCGACAGTAGTTAAAAATGCGCATTTAACACCTGATTGAACTATATACTAAAAATTACAGCTAAGTGGGGAAATGACACAGTATCTTTTAGAATTTAAACTAAGAATAAGCAAAAAGTTACATATGTATATATGGAATGTCAGGCTTATCAATTTCGGAAGATCCTGGCATTGAATATTCAAGTGTTAAACACACACTCACAGACACACACAGACACACACAGACACAGACACACACACACACACACACACACACACACACACACACACACACACACACACACCCACTTTGCTGACTCCAAATAAAGTATAAGTGTGAGAACAGTGAATTATCGATACTGCGGGAAACAACTTGTTGTACAGAGAGTGTAAAACAAATATTTCCACTCCCTTCAGCACAGAACTTACACAATCAGCATAAAAAAGTGCCAACAGCTACTCCAATAGGGGAACATAAAATGAAGCGCTGAGGTTTGAACAAATGATGAAAGTAAAAGTTTCCTATATATGTTGTACCTCGTTCCTCTCCTTCAGGGAACAGAAGTTATAGTCATAACATTTTGTTTTGATTCTGTGTGAGGAGAGTAAAAGTTAACAGAAGTGCCCAGGTATACTTACAGGGTAGGATGTCTCTGTAGCGGTTCTTGTCTCTGTTCTCAGGGGCTTTTCCCACCAGACAGTTATCAGAAGGCTTCAGATGCTCTAGAGCCTAAGATCAGGATTAATGTAAGAAAATGTTCAATTGCACATTATGTGAACAAATTGTACATTTATCCATTTCTATTGCCATAAAAACACATACACACCATAAATTCTTTGACCAGTTCCTGCTGGTCCAGTTGATGCTGCAGAATCTGGATGAGGGCTTTGACCCTGGAGCCTGAATATTGGCTGGACTTAGCTGGGCTAATGAGTGCTAAACTGGCAAGTTCCTCCTCTGACACTATGGGTGGGCCTGAGAAGACAGGAACAAATATGAAAATAGGAAGACAATACATGTATAACTCAGTGAAGACAAAACTTTCACCATGAATCATGAACACAAGAATAGAGGAACAGACACCTGTTTGAGGTGATGTCATTTCCTGAGCGGTGGCGTCAAATACATCATCATCTTCCTCTTCACTGCTCCAGCCGTCTGATTGGGTTTTCCGGATGTCTTTGCAGGACTGGTCCAAAAGTTTGGTTACAATTTGTTTCCTGGGGGAGTCAGGGGGCAGGGGTGAAACCAGACCATTTTTACTCTTCGGTAGCAGGGGGTGAAATCATGCAAGGCTGAGCTTCCTTTCCCTGCGACCTTTCCACCTAAAATACAGTATAGACATAAGGCTAAAATATCTATTCATTTCTTCAGTCTTTTCGTTTTGATTTTACATTGAATAGGATGCTACGCACTTCCTAACTTGCACTATTTTTGTCTCACAGGGATTCAGAACAGCCCTCAGCAACATTTTGTCAGAGACTAGTATTTTATTAATTACTCTTTGCTGCCCCTTTGTGGTTAAGAGTGGAACTCCAGCACCTCACAACACATGAGGAGAGAAGAGAGGAAATAAGTCGACCATAGAAGACAAGAGTAGTTAGGGAAGCTACTACCTGTCAGAAGCTCCATGCAACATGTCAGTGACATTGAGGGATGGGCAGCAAGCTTGATGAGAAGGCGTGCTGTTACTGCTCTCCTTTTCCACAGACAAGCAGCCGGAATTAGGAGGAGCAAGATGTTAGTAGTAGATATTAGTAAAGAGGTAAGAATGGGTGTGATTTTATTACAACAATATTCACAGTATAATAACTACACAGTGGTTCACTGTTAGTGTGAATGTTACCTGCTTAATTGCAACCTCATCTGTTACTACAGTCAGTCGGTGTAGTTGAGGAGGAGGTGAAGTGAGGAACACACCACCTGTTTCATTAACTTCAGAGTCTGTAATTGCCTCTGAAAGAACAATAAGAGCAAACAATATATATCAGCAGAGCTGTTTTTAAATCTTTTTATGACAAGTAAGTAGTCCAAAGCAATTTATCATCTCTTATGATAAAGAGATAAAGATGATGCTAAAATTAAACTTACCCTAAAGCTTTGCTCTCTTATTTGAGGGAAAACACCTATTTGTATATACTGTAGATGGTATTCCAGGTCACATTTGACCCTGTTATTTATTAAAAAATATAAATCACATCTTCGCATTTAATAAAATTAATTAAAATAATGATGGCTGTTATGTTTTAAATAACTTGACTGTGAATGTTTTTTTTCTTGAACAAAAACTAAATAATACACTGTTTCTGATCTGTGGTAGCTTATTAATCACTCATTTATTGATGAGTGATATGGTATTTATGAACATAAAATAGATTTTTAGTTCAGAGGTTAGAGGTCAAAGATACTAATTATGAGACAATATGAACTGTATGTAAGTAAGTAAAGCAACTATCACAGCTGTTGAATCAACATCAAGTCTCAAGTCCTCTTTTTTGAGAGTTATATCTGACTTGATGACAAGTCTCAAGTTTGCAGCTCCATATCTCATTAAAATCAATAACCTTCAATATAATAATAATGAGAAAGATAAGTATCAGCGATCATACCAGGGGGGTGCTCGACTGGCTTATTCAGCATGACATCTGGTGAGGAACAGGCATCAGGGCTGGAAACAGGAGCTGGCTGCTCAGCTAAAATAGCTTCAGTCTGAGCAGACATATTGGGCGGTGTAGGTGATTCGGAGTATGTCAGGGGCAGAATGTCTCTGCAGATGGTGAGCTGTACAGTGCCCTCAGCTTTACGCAGAATGTCAACCACCTTACTGTGGCTCAACCCCGACACAATCACACCATTCACCTAGGATACACACAATAAGGATGAGGGATTTAATCACAGTGAAGATAATAATAAACATCTTCATGCAAGATGTATGAAAAGTTGTTACCTCTAATAGAATATCTCCAACTCTTAGTCGACCGTCCTGCTCAGCTACTCCACCAGAGCAGATTTCCTTCACTCTGAGCATGCTGCCATTGGTTCCCCCAACCAAAGCGAAGCCAAGACCACTTCCTTCTGGTTTCATAAATTCCACTTGCATGATGCAACTCTAAAGGGAAAAGGAGGTGGATGAGAAAGGAGAATTTGGATAACCTGGTTATCGTTTTTACTCGAGCCCACATACAAGACCACATTATGTTCTGCTGAAATATGTAATTATGTTGTCAATACTTGAATCAGATGTAAAGAAAGCCTGACACACAAACATGCAGACAGTGACCCCCCCACCTAGCACTGAATAGAGATGCAGATTGACACACAGTAGACTCATATTACAGTGTTTGTGTTTTAGCAGACCCTTTAAAAAGAAACACAGTTAAAGAAAAAGTATAGATAGAGTTGGCACAAGGTAATAAAATTGAGGGGCTACTCCAGGAAGAATAAACTTTTGGATAGACATCACTATTCTGTTTAGACACTTACATCTTGCTCCTGAGTGAGAGAGAGACATCTGAAGTTTCCAGCAGTCCTACACACAGGTTCAGCTGAATAAAGAGATATGGATTAATAATGAAGCAGACAAAAGTACAATTTGGACAAAAGTATTTGAGTTATTGCACCCAAAACAAATGCTGATTAAGCCACTACGACATGAAAGCTGACTAAGTGGAAACATCTGGATGCATCAATGAAAATTCTTCTTACAACTAATTTTCAGCCAATTAAACTTCTGAAACAGACACACAGACAAAAAAAACAACAAAAAAACACACTACACCAACCTCTCACTTCTTCAACCATTTTGGAAGAGAAGTGTTGATGGCTGCGTATCTTCTATGACAGGTGAACAAGGCTGGTCTTTTCAGACTGACCCTGTCCACTGTCCTTTACCGTTGCATGCACTGTCACCAGGCAACTGAGCTACCTGCCCTATAGGCCATTGGCTGTATGGCACTGTCTGTGTGACTGTGTAACTGTGTGTGTGTGTTGCCTACAGTCTTGCAGTCCAATACACCAGTGGAGGGCCAGAGGCTTGCTAATTATTAATCCTGCTGTGAGAGCCCAGGATCTGTCTGTCAGCATTCAGATCACACACACACACACACACACACACACACACACACACACACACACACACACACACACACACACACACACACACACACACACACACACACACACACACACACACACACACAGCTGCAAAGAGATCTATCCTTCAGTGCCAAGCGCTCCTGCTTCACATATACAAAGGGGAAACAAGCATAAGGGGCAACAAGCACATGCTGATGTGAGAATTCATAGGAAAAAAAATCCTCACCTTCTTCAGGAGGAGAGTCTTTCTCTGGAGAGACAGGTTCTTCAAACCGAGCAAAAAACCTCCTGTCCTTTTTCCAGTCGAACAGACCTACAAAAAAAGACTGATTTGTTTACAGATGCATTGATTGTTCAAGGACATAACTATTTCAAAGGATAACTCTAAAAAATGTGGTGATATACTTTCTTCCCAGAACACTAACCATTTCTGGTAATGATTGAACTTAAATTATCATTACTTAAGCACAAACATATCTGGTTTCCAGGCAATCCATTAGTGCATATAACAACCAAACTGCCCCATTTGTTGGCTTAACTCAAGCAGAAGAAATCATCTCATAAATCTCTCAGAAATGTAAGGCCCATACCGTTCCATTTAGCCTTAGGTGTCACTGGCTGGTCTTCTCTGTGAAATTGAAAAGACACAAACAGCAGAGTCACTCAGAAAGAAACAAAAATCATCACATTTATTCTCTCTCTTTCTCCCTCTCCCTCTCTGTAGCCATTGAGGGCATATACCTGATGATTTTCAGTTTAACTTTACGAGGGGCGATCTCACAGGCTTTGACTGCATCCTCCAGGGTCATTCCCAGGGTGCATCTGCCACTGATGTAGAGGATCTTGTCACTGGGTTGGACACTGCCCTCCTCGCTGGCTGGGGAGCCCGGCACCACCGCCAGACAGTAGATGCCCTGCCATTTGCTGCCAATGCCACCTGTCAGCTTTATACCTGGGGAGGGCACACACACACACACAAGCACACTCAGTCACACTGATTGATGACGAAACAGCTTAATTTTGGCCAAATTAGTGAAGACAGTGTCCAACCGAGCTGTCCTGAAGGTGTCTTGTAGAGAACGATATCAGGCAGGCTGTCGCATGGCGGTGGTGCCACCAGGTTGGTAACTGCCCTCCCCAGGGTCATACTCAGTCTTCTTGGGGATGACCTGAGAATTGTCATGGCAACGTCATCTGCCACACTGGTAACATCATGCCCATTTACCTGGAGACAAATAAAAAGAGAAGATATCAGCTGATAACATATTGACAATCACACGCTCCAACAGATGTGTGTGTGTGTGTGTGCGTGTACCGTCACAAGCCTGTCCCCTGCTCTGAGTCGTCCATCTGCTTTGGCTGGGTTGTCCAATATTTCCTGTATGTAATAGCAGTTGTCCAGTTTGCTTCGAGTGATGGTAAACCCAAAGCTCCCACTCCTGGACTTGGTCAGAACCACTGACAGCTCAAACTCTTTAACTAATCCCTGCAAGGCAAAAAATTAAGATTGTATCTATTTTACAGCTACAGAATTCCTTCAATTTACTTTTTTATCACTTAATGTTTTAGATCAAACACTTTGTTGACATTGTCACACTGGTTTTTGATACAGGGTCATTTCAAAAATGCGAGTCAAGAACATGAAAAATATCCACAAACTTGCCTTTCTTCGACTCTCCTCCTCCTCATCGTCCTCATCATAATCATCATCCTTGTATTCCCGTTCTTTCTTTTCAGGTTCTTCTCTCAGCTCTGTGTGGCCCTGCACAAGTGGGAGCAGTGCAGCAGATGGTAGGGTCGGGGCAGGTGGACTGGCACAGGGAGGCACAGAGGAGATGATCTGGGCTGTTATAGGGGTTTGTGGTGAAGCAGGAGGCAGAGGAGGTGGCAAAACAGGCAGGCTGTTCTTTGAGACAGCCTTGTAATGACTTGGAAGCAGTCCCTGCTGAATTGGGTGGTGCTTGGCTTTGGGTGGCTGAGTTGTGAGTGGCTGAGATTGGTGTGTCAGAGGGCAAGTGGTCGGAGTGTCAGATGAGATGCTGAGGGGTGAGATGGTTGTAGTAGGGATGTGAGGGTTAAGGTTTGGATTCTGAGAACTAAAACTAGAAGATGTGTTGGAGATTTGAGAGCTGAGGCCTGTAAGGTTGGTTGTTGCCATTTGAGCAGCCAGACTGGAAGAAAGGCCGTGAGGAGGCTCCAGCGTGGAGCTGATTGTCAGGTACTCTTCATCTGCCATTATAGTCAGTCCATTTCCCATGAGGCAGTAGGTGACACTTCCATCTGCCTCCTCTCTGACTCCACTTGGGATAAACAAAACACATAAACACTTAAGGATAAATACATACAGTATATCATAAAAACACATCACCCCAAAATAATTTTTTTTTCTTAAAGATTCCACCAAAAAAAGAAATGAAATCTAACGGATCTCTGCTGTTAAGTTCTGACCGTTGGTCTGACACAACCCCAGCATTGCAAAACAGCAAAGCTCTTGTTGCTGCATTGAAGATTTGAATTTTTAGGATTTTTCTTGAAGAAAATACGAAATGAAAAAAAAGCTGAAGTACTGTAGATTGTTTAAATAGAATAGTAAAATATACGCCAAAAAGTAAAATGGGTTTCCTTTTTCAAATTTAGTAAAATTCAATTATTAATTAATATTTTAAAGACAGAAATGTGTAAAGGACTTTTAACAAAAATACAACTTATTTTTTGCCCATTTTTGCCTTTAATGGACAGTTGATAGTTGAGACAGATAGTGAACAAATCATTCCTGTCCATAGGGAGAGAGGTACACTATAATGTGTGACAATGCTCCCCTGCCAAAATTAAACCAGTATATCCAGCTTTCATAGACATTTTAATACTTTTTTGCTGTTGTTCAAATCAAATTTAAAATCAACGGTCACAATATTTGATGGCTCTTTTCTTTCTTTTCTTTAAACTAATAATTTAATGGCATATTACCTGGCATATCCAGAATTTGAAGCAGTTTTAGGGCAGACGTCGATAAACACAGTTGAACCTGATGTTGTGGTTCCTCCCTCTCCATCCCTTTCCCCCCAACTTGTTTCTACTTCCTGTTGTTCCTTTTGTCTCTCAGCAGCTGGTTGTGACTCAGGTGAGGTGGGGGATGCTGGTGATGCAGGTGAGGCTGGTGAGACCGGTGAGGGAGGTGAGGTAGGTGAGGTGGGCGAAGGGGGCGACCGAGGAGGAGATGGGAGAGTCTCGTTAGCCTGTGCTTCAACACCTAGACTCTCCTCAGGAAGCACCGCAGATGCAGGAAATTGAGGGGTTTTCTCTGTTGTGTTGGTCAGATCTTCCTCCTGGGTGGAGGGCTGTTTCTGAGCAACAATATTGTGGTCATATTGAAACTTAAGGAGCTGGCTGTAGTCCTCTCCTAGTCGGATGTCCAGAGAGCGGGATCGGACCTCACGGATGGGTGCAGGACTCTACAGAGTCAAACAGGAGGTAAGGCACATTTTCTGTATAACTGGGAGATTATGTAATAGCATATGTCTTTGTATTGATGTGTTAGCCCACCAGTGTGTTGTCATCTGCATCACACAGTGCTCCAGGACCTGGTCGGCAGATCAACAGATTAACTTCAGATGGAGCTCCACGTAGCAGGAACAAAACCCTCTGACAGAGCACATAAAAAAATGTTGTTAGTGTTTTGATTCAAGAAATTGATTTTTTGCACATGGTTTATTCTTTTAATTCTTATATAGTTAGCTGAATGTATGAATGTAACATCTTGGCAGTACAGTAAAGATTAAAGTACACATCAAACAATATGACACAACCAGAGTGTTATTTTTGGTCGCTTGAGATTAAAGGATTAGTGAACCAATGACGTGGCCAAGAACTTAAGAAAGAGCAGGGTCACTAGTACTGCTCATACAGTACACCCTCTAGCCCATTCACAATTATTTATCCATGCATTAGATCTTCTTTTTTATGCTGCCCTTACCTGACTTTGGCACTCTATAGGCTGAAATACATTGTAAACATGTTTTAAATCCCACACCTTTTTTATGTCAGCATTTGTACATTTGCAAAAAAAACAAAAAAAAAACAAGCTCCTCCTGTGAATATGAACTATACAAGTATTATCATTAACATAAAAGATCCCCAAACTTACCTGATAAGAGAGGTCCTTAACAGACTCACTGTTGACAGACAGAATGACGTCTCCCTCTCGCAGCAGACCACTTTCTAGTGCTGGCTGGCCTGGGAAGAGACGTTTAATGCGAACCAGGCTGCCCCTGTCTGGCCCCGAGTGCAGCTGGGAGATGTAAAAACTGAAGCCGAGACCAGACAAACTCTTCTTCAGTACCACTTCATGTGTGTTTTCTAGAAAAAGGAAGAGATGTAAGAGACTCTTGGGGTGCTAAAGAGTGTTGTGTAATCGTTAATCTTACATGTGAGCTGTGTACTCTATTAAGTACAATAGTGAATCTTTTAGAAATTCCAGATATCTGCCTATGACATGTATTTATTTTACAGTTACAAAATGGGAAAAGCAGATAATGCTTTTTCCTCTCTTTGCTTTACTTTTTTTATTTACAGTGCAGAAACACAAGCTTTGTAGAGACATGGAACTGTCCCTTTAACTAAGCTTAGGCAGTGAACAGGCAGCTTCAAGGTTTCAGTGGACGCACTCTCGGGGGAATGAGGCAGCATCAGCCCTGGATGACTCTGACAGAAACCACAATGTAGCTGTCAGATGACTCACAGTCACCTCTAGGCCATGTGTGAAAGTGTGTGTGTGCGTGCGTGTGTGTGCATGCCT
>JANJYP010060561.1:0-11884 GCA_024605115.1 Rastrelliger brachysoma
TCTTTGCAAGTTAAAGATGTCTCATTAAAAACAGATTAAAAAACAAATGAATCCCATTTAAAATATCTTAATTTTGATTTGTAAGATAAAAAGAACATCTCTCTCTCTCTCTCTTTTTTTTTTTTTTTGTAGGATACATCCATCATTGCAATCATGCTCCTGGTGGTGTCTGAGCCGAAGCCATATGAAGTACCTATGAACGGTAAACACACAAAAAATGTCAAAATTCACAAAATAACTTGACTGGTTGAAAAATTGACTAGGATTTTGAATATTTTATATCAATTCACCATGAGGGAAGTTGTCATTCAGGAGCTTGCGCAGCTGATGGGAGCTCAGGTTTCCGCTCTGTCAGCAAACACAGAAACAACAACTGATCAATATCAGAAAAAAACAACTAAACAGATGGTTGAACAGAGAGAAGAAAAAATAATTTAAAGATAGAAAAACACCATACCTGATCAGCATAGCGATTGAACAGAGCACGGTCAGAGTTGGTGTTNATTAGACATCATATTGGTAAACAGTACTTCATTCTTTAACTCCATACCGTGGGAACAACCTCATCATCGCTATCATGATCATGATCATGATCATCATCATCATCATCATGGTCATGGGGGCTGTAAGCAAAAAGAGGATTATTAAAAAACTGACTACTCGACTAAAGTGAAAGTCTCCATTTGTAACTTTCGTGTCAGTCCTTACCTGATTTTGCTGTCAGCCTTGGAGAAGACAGTGAGAACAAATTCTGCAGCCTGCTGTGCTTTGTAGGTGGAGGGCACAATCACATACTCGCCAAGTTCCAGGCTGTACTCGGCAATCTTTTCCCTTTGGTAGGCATACATTTGTCTCAAGTTAACGGGCCTGCTTCTGTTGAAGAAGGAGGAACGCAGACGGCCTGCTGGTGTCTGGAAAGAACATGAATCATATTTAATGTAGTGTTGTTTTGTGAGCATCAAATTGTATTATTTAAGTAATTTAAATGTGATATTTGCATTGTGTGCAAATGAGTGGGTGTATATTCGTCAGTGTACTTACCCCTTCTGGAACCTGTTGGATGTAAAAGGAAAAGATGAATATCATTAAACTCTATACAGTTTTCAAATGCTTATTACAGCAATATCCTAATGACCGTTCTTTTAAGTGAATGAGCATTTAATATTTTAATATCCAATCAAGTAAAACCAGGGCTGCTGACCTTGTAGACGCTAACGTTGATTGCATGATATCTTTTCTGTGCATCTTTGCGACCCTCCAGCTGAGGTTTCTGCATCAGAGAAATCAAGATGTTCATGTCTTTCTCCTCCCTCTTGTTTATGTTGGTCACCTTGATGCGATACTGAGGATTCTTTGTGAAGGATCCTACAGGTAATGAGAAACATTAAAAATGTTTCAGAGAGGTGGGGGTGTTTTGTGTTTGCATTCATAAAAGAAACAAAAAGACAATAAACATATTATTTCTGAAGGTAAGAGGATGAATTGGACTCACTGCTGCTGCTTGGGCCACCAGCAGTTCTGCCAGCTACCCAGCTGCCATCATAAATCATGCACTTCCACTGGCAGGTGAGGTCACCATCCAAAAAGTTAGGGTTCTCACAGCAGATGGACATCATGTTGAAGTAGTGACAGTAGTCCTCCAACTCCATCCTGATACACAAAGACAGGCACAGAGACAAAGACAAACCATTTGTTATCAGACCTGTCTCAAGATTTTGACCACTAGTGAAGCAATGTTTTATGAGCAGTGTTTTATTCCAGAAAATTGAGCTATATAATTTTGAGCTAATTTACCAGAACTCTCCATCTTCACGATCAGTACACTTGGCCCGATCAGATGGGCTTACTCTATCCCACAAATCTGACCTGAGCAGAAGAAAATAAAGAAATGTCAACATACTGAAACTGAACCATCATGATTATTTATCTTCAGTAGCAGTGTAAGTTATTTTATTGCTACAAGATTCATATATGGATAAATCACTTAATAATAATAGTAACTTAATTACTTGTCACTCCACTTCCCGTTCCATTCTGTGCTGCCCCAGGGGTTCATGATTCGCACCAGCCTCTTTTTGGAGCCATAAAGCTCCACCTTAGGATGAAATGATAAATAAACAAATGAAATAGGAAACCTGTAATGCTTCTAATATGGATCTGGCAGCCAAAAAATTATTGTTGACAAAATATTGCTGGGAATTAAAGTCCTAAGGTTCTTATAGCTTGCATGCACATATTAAACTTTTGCAAATCAGTAGTTTACCTCAGTGACTCCTGTGACAGAATAAGCATGTGCATCCACCAATCCAGTGTTTGCTACGGTGTTCACAATTTCACCCTGAAACAGATAAAATAGTTAGATTACCACAATGAGTTGATTTCTATCTTGTTGTTTTTTTTTCTTTAAAAAACTGCTTCTTACCCCTTTTGGTGCAGTTCCACAGCAAATCATTGAATTGCATCCAGTGGCTCTGCTCAGTTGGAGCCACAGCTTGTCATCATGGGAGTAATCATGGACCTGTCTGAGTTCAAAGATCATGGCCACACCCCCACAGAAATCTTTGCAGGCCTCTGAAGGCAGCCCAGCATTCATGTCAGCATATGTACCACACACCCTGAAGGAGAAACACACAAAAAATTGCAACTAGTAAATATGGCAACTGGTTATAGAAAATCTATAGTGGGCTATCAAAGTGATCTATATGAAGATTAGTGAGTTGTTAACATACTTGGCATATGCCTTCTCCAGCAGAGGAGCCCAAAACTCATTCCCACTTTTGGTGCGCACAGAGAGCAACTGGCCATTGAGTGTTGGCAGATGGTCGTCAATGACAACATCCACCCACTTTCCATACCTCCAGAACTGACACAGAAAGGACAAGAAGAAATTTAGAAGTTAGCCCATGAATGTATTGTGCAGATTTACTGTAAAAGCATTGTTTTTACACATTTATCTGCTATTTTTTTTTTACCCTAAAATGAAAGATTCCTGAATAGTTCCTGAAGGACTGGTCCATGGGCACAACTTGTGCCATCAGGGGTTTCCGGAATGTCAGCGCAGAAATTGCAGCCAAAAACCAGCAGTTACCTGGTAAATTAAGAAAACAAGAGTTTTTTTTCAAACACTGTCACATAATTAAACGTTTCACCTGGATAAGCTATATTGTTACTTTTTGTTGTTGTCTTTAACGGTACACCTTGCTTACCCACACTTCCTTGACCAAAGTCAAAGCGTGAAGTTCCTTTGAAGCTGAAGGAAGGCTCGTCGCTGCTGCCTTGTCCTTTCAGGATGTCCTTGACAAGATAACAAGGAGAAAGATTCAGACACACATGTAAAAACATGAATATAAGAAAAAAAATCTAACTTCAGAATGTGAATGAGGAAGAAAAAAAAAAGTATTTTACTTTTGGGCGAAGCCATTCCACTTTGTTCTCTTTCCATCTTGGCATATCAGGCAGGTCTCCCAGAGATCGGTTGTCAGGTGGGAAGGTGCTGTCCACAAACAGTCTGCCTCTGCGGGCGCTGTAAGCTTTCAGCTGCTCATAGTCTTGGTTTTTAAACTTGGCAGGGTTTGATGGGCTTCCCTCACTGCCATCTTGGTAACGCAAATTGATGATGGACGTGCAGGATCCAGTTTCAGACATGTTGAGTGATTTCCAATCTCTGGGATAGAAGAAGAAAAAATATGAGAATTCTGAATACAATTTGTGATGCAAAAGCTAGGTTTCAGAGATGAAAGGAGATCATTACCTGAGAGACGGCTGTAACCAACTGCTGCTTTCTTACAAGAGAAGACTCTTGGAGTTGCCCAGTGTGGTCTGCGCAATGATCAGCAGTCTGTGCTTCGCTTATATTCCTACTATCTTACGTAAGTTAGGAGTCAGACCCGCCCACAAAACCTATAATTACATGGTTTCACATAGGAAAACTGGTTTCATGGCATAAATCATGAGAGCCACTTAGGTGTCACCTGATATTTACATTGTCTCCTGTCATGTCAACTCCGTCTACATATTTTTCTAAAAGTTCTGGATATTCATGGGCTTGACTGAACACGAACTGTATTGCAGACTTCACAAAAAGCAGCAGATATCTGTGGAACCCCGTGTACATTTTAAATTTGTTAATGTATATATATATTTTTTCTTCTCTGTAAGTGCTTAAGTTTGAAGATTTTTTTTTCATATTTTATGGTCCCTTGAGTGATGATCATTGCACACACAGTGAGGTGCAGACCAATGTCAATTTAAATGCAAAGTGCAAACATGTGTGCTGTAAAATTATACATCATGTTTGCATGTGCAAGATTTGGGTGATTGTTCAACTAAGGTATTAAAATGTGACTTGAGCCTACAAGAACTGGGGGGATTTTCCTTGGATCTATACTAATGCCGGTGAGATCACTGACACATGCCAGAGGGATCAGCAAAACTTGCCAGTGGCAAAATAATTAACAAGCAGAAAAAAAACAGGTTTTAAAACATTCTTTTGAAATATTTGCATGTATGCTAGAAGAAAAGAAGCAACAAATATGATGTCTGACACTTTGTTTTTGTGATCCATGATATTTAGTAAGTGGCTCCCTTTGCAGTGAATGACATCAGGACAACAGTTATATTTATGGATTTTATGCATAATTTAAAACAATGTGTTGTAGCCTATGACACCCTGTTTTTGCAATGAATCACACAGCAGCATTTACAGAGTGAAAGATTTGCTTATTTCGATCAACTGGATATTCACAAACTAATGCATTTTGTTTTACAAACTCACGTGATGTTTTGTGAGTTTGTAAAACAAAATGCATTAGTTTGTGAATTGTTGTGCGTGAGTAAAACATTTGGCATGAATTTAGCTCCATATATATCAACCACCTTTTGAATGAAAAAGTGAAAATAAAATTTGTACAGCTATGTCATCATCACATACACTATGCATAAGCAATATGTGCAAATATATTGTCAAACAGATCAGTCATCAGCAATCAAATGTTTTAAGCCTTGAGTTTTCCGCTCCAATGGTAAAATAATTATAATATTAGTGGCATGATTAAAAGCATCACATCATCTATTTAATCCTTCTCCCAAAACAAATACACAGAATCAGGTTTCAGGATGAAACATGTGCAAAGGATGTATACTGTATAGACAACACCTATGGTCTTGAAAACAGCCATGTGAAAAATAGATAAAAGGTAATAAATGGACTTACAATACTATAGTAACTGTTTGGTATACTGAGCATAACTATTACATTTATGGCACAAACATGTAAAAACATTATCAGTAAATACTAATTAATAGTATTAAAGAAATGATCAGGGCTGCTGTAAGATGGTGTTTTATTGCTTATACACCTTCTAGGTACCCCAGGGTACCCATTTTAGATCTTTCATGCCAATTTGGGCTTGGATTGTGAATCATCATGTAGCAGAATTTGCACATTATACTGCTAGCTACACTTTGATTAATAAATAGCAATGCAACCAGAACAATCAAAGAATTGTTTAAAGATCTTGCAAATGCAAATGTTGTACCGGCATCACAACTGTGGGAATGTGTACTCCACCAGCAAGTTAACAAGTTAACACATGACAATAATCCTCTCTGTCTTTTCCTTACATGTTTTTGCGACCAGACTCAAAGCTGCCCTTGGGGATGATGCAGGTGGTTCATGTTTGCAGCTCTGCAGTGCTAACCCCATATTACTATTACATAATGCAGAGTCAGAACATGAAGTACTGAGGAACAGAGCTCAACATCAGTTCACAAAAGATTTTTAAAAATTATATTAAACAATTTGTGTTATTGCATTATTGCTTGAAAACAAAAATCTTTTGCATGCAGGCAATAAAATCTTGTAGGTGGTTTGTTACTGTTTTTCAAACTGTTAAATAGGCATATTTATTACCAAAGTGACAAGTCTTTAAAAGGTTTGTGATGTATAAACAAGTAACAAACATACAATATACTGGATGATTTTGTTATGCTCATTTAAGAAAACATGCTGAGAGCAAATTTCTATCTTGTTTTTGGTTGTACTGGAGCAGGATGTGGAAAGTTACCACGCACATCATCACATGGCTACTGCTGTGACTATATACTTTTATACACCCATTGTTCAGATTGCATGCATCATATCAGACATTTCTTAAATGATTTTGCACCTTCCTCTCTTTCTTTTTCATGGTCACTTCACAAAACTTTCATGCGTTGTACAGCTGTGTTTAGGTATTATTTGGTCTTTTGTTCAGGTTGAAGTCAAAAAATTTTGCATCAAATGTTCTGACATGTCTATTCATACTGTATGTCTGGGTGTTTTTTGCTACAAGGTGCTATAGCTATACTTCTGTCAGGCTCTCTCAAGGTAAAATTATGACTTCCAAACCTGTCAAACAGGTTGTTTCAGAGTTAAAGGCTTGAAAGATGTTTTTCACCAAAAATGAGAAATCTAAATGAAATATTACTGAAGATTTATCAGTAATATAAAAAGATGATGAAAGATCTCTTTTATTCTTTTGATTGTAAGACTTTAAATGGCAGCTTCTTCTACAAAATACATGTTTTAAATTGTGATTATCAATTTCTGGCAACACTACAACTTACGTGAGAAGCTAAATTAATACTTGTCATGCAATTACCGAGCTGTGGACAAAATCAGTGAGGCATTTCAAAACAAGAGAGCAGGATTATAGTTATGTTTTTATCGAGGACAGCAAAGAAGCACGAATGACAGTTCGTCCTTTTGTCATTGAAAAAATATCAAGAAATTTGACATTTTGAAGAAAAAAGGAATCACAAGGTAGAGAGGAAATTAAATGAATCATTGCACACGTTTACAACATTTATGTGATTGCTACATGCAGTTTTACATTTCCAAACAAGTGTGCTTCCTCACTTTCCAAAATTGCTCAAAAAAGCACTGAATGTAGGCTACAATTATGGTCATAGTCATAATCTACATGGTGATTATGTTTACTTTCTCACCAGCAAGTACACAGCAGCAGAACTAATAACTAATGACAGCAGGTATCAACCCATACTACAATCAAACAGGTTCAGGAAAGCAGAATTTACCTCAGAGCGAAGATTACAGCACATCAGTCAGTTTAGCTTTCACCTGTGTTTAAGTGGGCATTCGAAACCATAACAACAATTTGCAAGGAATGCATACAAAGAATGCATGCAGTAAAACATCATAGTATTGCTCAACTGGGACTGTAAACATAAGCATAATTTAAGTATGCTGCTAATATGAATGATTCTATTTTTCTACCGTCAACTATCATCCTGCTATTGACAGGACTACTTTGCATGTGCTGTGAAATTAAGTAGGAAAGTTTAGTTAACGTCTGAAGTTAACGTCAACTATTGTCACCATCATCATTATTATTATTGGAAATGATGGGGGTAGTGGAATAAAATGGGAAGAATAAAGGATATGTATCTATCTAGCTACATCATGTTCATATCGTATAAACAAACAAACAAATAAATAAATAAATACACAACAGAGTAAGTTGTTATTTCTAAAAGGTGACTTTTACTGGTATACTGATTAAGCTCTATAGAATGGTCACCTGATCTCCATTGTCAATTCTGCCTCTACACTGTGCAAAAAGCAGATAAATCTGTGCAACTCTGCATATTTTAAATTTGCAAGTATATATTTTCTATTTTTTTCTCTTTAAGTGCATATATGTGAATTATTTTTCCCCCATTTTTCACGGTTAATTAACATCTGCACACACAGTGAGGTGCAGACCAGTATGTGCTATAATACCATATATTTATTTTCATGTATGCTGCTGGGATGGGAATGCTAAATGAAGTTTCATTGTAGTTTATGTGCAACAACAAAGTGTCTGCCTAAGTTGTATGCAAAAAAATAAAAAAAAGGTCATAAAATCCTCCAGTACACAATGTTTATGTCAATATTTAACATGTTTATGTCTCAGTGCATGCACAATAGTTACCTTAACCTTCAAGAATTGGGGGAATTTTCCTCTGGTCTGTACTATGCTGGTGGGATCTGCACGACTTGCCAGTGGCAAAATTGGTTCGTAAGTACTGTCATGCACACAATGATTTACAAGGAGATAAATCAGGGTTTAAAACATTCTTTTGAAACAAGAAAAGAATATTTGCATAAAACTGTCTTTGAATGAGGAGGAACAGTGACACAAAGCAACAGGATCTGTGGGTACATTTTAAATTTGTGAATCTATTTATTATTTATGATTTGATTCTCTGTAAGAGCATAAAAATGAATGTTTTTTTTCCTATTTCATAGTCAATCAAATGATTATCTTTACACACACATTGAGGTACAGACCAATGTCAGCTTCAATGAAAGTCCATCACAATAAAACATGTGACAAAACTCCAGTACCCTTCAAGAAGGGTTGAATCAAGGGCAGCTGGATTTGGCTGTAGGTACTTAAAGACATTTGTCTTCTCATCCAAGGGGTTCTGTTTTAACTAACTGGTGGGGAGCCCCTGGTATTTAACCCCAGTGGGATCATTATCAAGGTTATGATACACTTAGTTCATTATCTATTGAGGGATGGTTTGACATAGATACCCTCCTTCACTCAGTCTTCCCCTCAAAATATGTATGCTGTTGTCTTTAAAAGAGTTTGAAAGAGTTATCTTTCAGGTGTAGGTAAACTGTTGTGTGTTTACCTGAGGAGTTGATCCTTTGGTGTTTAACCAGGTGTTTGTTCTATGGCTGTTTAGTCTCCCTGATGTATATGTCTGTGCACAGCATTGGACTGCATACACACTTTTCTTGAGTTTGAGTGCGCAGCCATGGTGAAATTTCTAGTCAAAAGTCAAAAGTTAAATGAAAAATGATACCAAAGAGATTTTTTTTATTGAAATATTGGCTTACATAAGTACATGCATGTATTTACATTGGCTGTATAAAGGTTTACATAGCTAGGCATGCATTTATTTTATTGTAATATTTACTTACAGTCTATAATATGTTATTTATAATATGAAATTTAGGTTATCACATGTCCAATTACAGACAAGTCAGCAAATGCATATTCAGTGAACATTTTGCAGAGTCAGGCTCTTTATGTGTGTGCAGGCGCACCACTGAATAGGAACAGAGTGATTAAGAGCAAGTACACATACACAATGATTTTGATCTCTCCCAAAGTTAAAACTAGACCTCCGCCCTTAGTCTTCACAAATACTAGATAATATTTGTGCAAAGTTAAAGATTATGCTTTTATAGAGAAGTGAAGAGAAAAGAGGAAACACATCAATGGCAATCTTTGCCAGTACAGTGCCATCAGTATGTTTATAGTATGTTTATGAGGTCATGATGTAAAGACAGATCCTCTTTCACCAACAACAGATTATAGAAATGAATAAAAAAGTGAATTTATGCGTATGTTCACACCAGTGACTACATAAAAATTATATATAACTGCAGGTCTCAACTTGACTGATCTGAATGTCATATGAACTACATTCAGATCAGTCAACACCTGTGAAACTTGTCCTTGAGCAAAGCTTTAAGCACCTGTCAGTCACTGTCTGTCTGACCTTACCTGTTGAGTTTAGACCTGGAAACCAGCACAGTGTGACATAACTGTATGTCAACCATGTCACTTGAGCAATTATTAGATATGTCAGTTACAGACACTTAAGACTACAAACAAAGAACACTCCTTAGTTAAATTTGGCAAGGATGAGACCCTTGTTTTATCAAAAGGTTTTGCTAATCTTAATTGACTGTGAAGGTGTTGATATTTGTCTACAACATTGTGCCTTCACATAATTTTTATCGCATAAAGTACATACTGTAAGGTTTACTATGTGTTGAAGTTGCTATTACATAAAGATATTTGACAAAGAAAAGAACAGAACATTCTTAATGTTGAAGACTGTAGCCTAGAGATTCCTACTCTACACAAAGTAACCCTGCAGGGTCTCTTCTCCTAAACTATAAATTATATTGCTATGCATGATGTATAGCCCTATATTTAAGTGTTAGCAGTAAGCTCAGGGGAGATTATGCAACTAATTTTTATGCATCAGATATTACACACTCCACTGCATTATAGCCACTGTGTGTATACCATTGCAAAACTGATTGGCTGTGCTGGCTCAAGTTTCAGTAGATACTGGTGTTTGCGTTGATCCCTCACAACGTATTAAAAACAAAAACATATTTCAAATTATTGCAAGCAATGCACCAAATCACAATAAATGCCATACCTTCCCAGACAGCATGATGATGAAAGTCGTTAAGCTCACCTCATTCATTAAACCAGCTTGACCTGATCATCCACTTTGGGAGTTAAAATCAATGCAGCACAGTGGATGAACAATAATTTGATCATTTTAGCTGAACATCTTGAAATGGAAACTGGATGATGATCCTCCAAATTCTTCTTGAAGTGTCATGCGCCATTAATGCCTTGACAATAAAACTATAGAAAACCAAAATATCTCTGACAGTAAATCATGTGAGTCAAGTTTTCTGGGACTCAAACAATTACAGTCAGACTCTAAACATAATTATTTGTGTATCTCTGACACATCCAACAACTCCATCAGGTGCTTTTAGTATTCCAGGTTATAGTCTATAATCATAAACAATTATGTTCTCTGTTACAGTGGAATATGTTATATTCTCTCCTCAGAGATGTGTTTTAAGGTAACTAAAGGTTATTATTTCAAACAGTAAGTGACAAGGAGTTCTTTGATCATTTGTAAAGAAGTGCTCTTAATGTATAAATGTAATCATGACAAAACATGCCAAAAGAAGTCAACGGACAATGCCAGGTGTCAGTGTATACAGTAACACAATCTGCTTGTTGTTATTCATTTTCACAGATTTCACAGACTTAATTACAGGCATAATCTCACATAATCCCCCATAATCTCACTTTAGTTAAAAAAGAAACTGAAAAACTGAGGTCAAGGTCATGTAATATAACCAAAAGGAAAGAGAACTGAAGAAATATCTCATTTATTCCAAAGTACTTTGAGAGCATTTTTATAGTCAAGTAAGGCAAACTAAATAGGAAATTAAGATTAATAGTAAAAACTGTGATTATTTAATATCTACATTTAACAACTCATATCTAAATTTATTAAAGCAAGGCCTCAGAAGCATAACAGAAAACAGACAGGTTTAATGACAGTTCATGACACTTAATGAAGAAAAGTGATGCTATTTAAAAAAAATCTCTGAAATCAGTGCTTGAAACTAAACATTTGATATCTTAAAGCCTTCAAAAAATGAAAGCATGGGGTAGTTTAGGAAGGCAAAAGCTACTATCTTTTTTTACATAGGCAAAAGACAACAGAGTTCTACAGAAAAATACTGATCAACTTACAGGACAAAAGTACCTCAAGAGTAGACCTATAGTGCTATTATACTGTACAAACTGGCAGTTTAGCTGTTATAAATTATTAATCATTTTATCAAGTCTGTTTTGCAACTGGTTGGCAATCTTAGAATAAACCTACCTTTCATGATTCTAACTAATTAAGAGTAGAATTTTAAACATACAAATAAGACAAAGGTAAATAAAATCTTTTCATCAGTTTCTAAGTCAAGAGCAGAAGATACTTCTTGACACTGTTTTCTTAAAATATATAATGATGATTTAACTACCCTATGACTCCATACGGAACCATATTCTTTATAGCTCTTCGAGGACCTCCACTGTAACTCCTGTATAAAAATTAGATGACAGAATACTTTCAGTATTTGGTATTTCAGTATTCAGTATACTTTCTATATACTTTCAATACTTCTGTCTGTCAAAGTTGTTGGAAAGACTGTTGTTGTTTATTTAAACTGGTAGTTCATCTAAATCAGGGGTGGCCAACCCTGGTCCTGGAGAGCCGCAAT
>JANJYP010060683.1:0-18885 GCA_024605115.1 Rastrelliger brachysoma
AGATAAAACCAAGAAATAAATAGTGTAATACTACAGTAGCACATTAAAAAGGACACACATTAACATGACACAGGAATATTTTCCACCATTATTGGATGAGTACTTTAAAAGGGCAGATGTTACAGTCTGTACGCCAGTATCCATGCACATGCATGACAGCTGGTCGGCATGTTCCCTACTGATATGGCATAAAACCTTAATAATCCAGTCACTGATTATAATTTAACTCTTATCAACTCATACAACAGCTAGCTTTGATAACAACTACTGTGTCACTTGTTAAAATTATATTATAAAGTATTTGTCACATTAGAATAATTTTGGCCTTATTCAAGCAGACATAAAATTTCAGATAAATGTTGAGCAATGTGAGTCTGAATTGGATGAAATTAATTTATGTTCTGCTCTCCTGTAAATGCAACAGTCCAGCAGCTAAACTGTAAAAGTGAACGCTTCCACGTTGATACAGGAACATGTTTATGGCAGTCTGCACACATTCCTTTTCCCTGTAGTATGTCCAGAATGTCCAAAAAAACTTTGACTCTGGATTCAAGTTGAGCTGTAGTAGAAATGTTAACAGTTCTCTGTATGAATGTAAATAGGGTTGCTTGGAAGAAACAGGACCACTTGGTCTCCAAATCCTTTTGAAACAGTGCAACAAACAAGGTCAGCAGTACGTCAAAAGGGAAAGTCCTGTGCTTGCCGGTGGTCTGTTATTTGTAATTAGTGACCCAGGTTCTCCTGCTTCTAGCCATCCAGAGGCTTCCCCAGGTACACCATGGTTACTTCAGTGTTGCCATACACTGCGGAGACAGCAGGGAACAAGCAGGCTTTGGGCAGTCCACGAAACGCTACTCCAAGAAACTCAAAACCCCTCTCGAAGGCTAACGTCTTGTCGTCCATATCAAGAATTACTCGTATTCTCTCTCCAATCTGTGGACAAACACAATTACACTATACTGTTGGATTACATAGTTATAAAACAAAAAAAATAGGTCAAAAAAGGCAGCAGCTAACACATTTACTGCAATGATATCATATCTGGAGCAATCATACATAAATAGTTGTAACTGCAACTCCTACCTGATATTTGGGTGCATTGTTGCACTGTGGGAAATTCCCATTGACCTCTCCGTTATGAAGCAGGTTGTTGTCGACCAGGTTCCAGCCCCAGCTCTGGTCATCACTGCCCAGCAGAGCCACATAACCTTGGCACTGCATGGACGCCCGCTTCGTGGCAATGCCTATCACTGCTACGGTGCCAAGGGGGCCTTCCCACCAGATCTCCCAGGCATGTCGCCCCTCCGTAAAGCCAATTTTGCCACGTGCTCCATCTGTGCTCTGGGCAATGGGGTTACGGTGAAGGGTGAAACCATTCTTTTTCACGTAAACATTGCGGGAGCAGTCGTGGGAGCTCAAAGCATGTTGAAAAGCCTTCAGCTGTAGAGCAGGACAACAGAAAGATCAGCAGTTATAGTAAGTGGAGAAGCTCTGGATTTGGAAAACATTTTATATTAGGTATGGATCCTTTCATAAACAAGGTAAGACACAGTCATGGACTTTTTTATTTACATCATGACGATTAAAATGTGCATGATGTAATGTGAAAGACTATCTGCTAGAAAGTGATCTTTAGCAGTGTCACTCAAATTTTAAACTGAGTTTTGCCATTTTTAAAGTGTAGCATCTGAACTTGTGTCCCATGGTTCCTAAATGAAGTTTCACAGGGCACTCAGGATTCATTTTCATGTCTCTGATATTAATGAGTAAAAATCATAATCAGTGATGTTGAAATATTAAGTCTGTATGAAAATATAACTGATCATAAATAGTGCTGAAAACCACACATAGTGTAAAAACAAAAACGCCTTAGCTCGTTGCATCACACATGACTAAAAATATCTTCAATCAGACTTCACTATATATAGCCTACTGCGTTGTTCTATTATAACATTACCTGCTTTAGGGAAACAAAAAAAAAACAACACTAATCCAATTCTCATGCTACAGAGGACAGNTGACTAAAAATATCTTCAATCAGACTTCACTATATATAGCCTACTGCGTTGTTCTATTATAACATTACCTGCTTTAGGGAAACATAAAAAAACAACACTAATCCAATTCTCATGCTACAGAGGACAGATATAAGAATCAATTGGATTATTATGAACCACAACACTATTTATCAACTTATATGTTTTAAAATGTGATCAAGTTGATCTTGTTGAACTATAACGGCTCTTTGAAATTATACATATTTAAAAGGCTACAGATAAATTTTAAAAAACAAAACAAAACAACAGATGTAATTCTGTCAGAGTGGTTAAAATTGAGGAATAGGTAGTTCAATAAGCAAATTTTAGAAAACGTTTAAGGTGGGTAACAACACTCAGGTATGACAGTAGTGAAAGTGTTGCCTATTAAAACATGTTATGTAGAAAGGGCTGACATTTTAGACTACACATTTTCAGTCAATATTTATTTTTTTCCTTTTAATTTAATGTTTTATTGGTATTTATTTATTTCTACGAGCATGTTTTGGAGAACTGTTGTTGAAATGTTTGGTAAATACGGACTGAATAACATTACCAGCCTACTATTACTACTACTATGTCAGGAGGTACACCAGCTAGCAGTCGTGTTCCATGCACAGCAAAGGTAACACTGAACAGGCAGCTTTGATTCACACAGTAGGTTACGTCATTAATCACACTTCTCGGTGGTATTTTTCATAAACCTACTTTCCCCTTGTAGGTGGGCAGGTTGCACAGAATGTCAGACCGCAGAGCTTCTTCGCTCAGAGAGCGGTTACACAGACTGCGCCACACCTCGCTGTTTTCATCCGCAAGGATATTGTTCCAGTGCCAGCACACCAACGAGCACCGCATCAGATCGAACATCTCCAGATAGGAGAAAATATGCTCCAGGACCCGGGCTGGCAGCCTCCCGGCCACCCCTGCGCCTCCTCCGGCTACGGCGGTGTAGGGAGAGCCGGCGGAGCTGCAACTGGCAGCCGCTGCTGCGCCCGAACAGGAGGAACCTCCTCCTCCTCCACCGGCGGCTCCAGACATTACAGCCCTGCTCTTTACCGACGACACCAGCCGACTGAAAAGAGCCACCTTACACCGCAGAATGATTTCTAATATAAGCCAAATGTCAACATTTCACCTATTAAATCACATATAGGTCGCAGTGAATCCACAACAGTATGGAACCCACTCTTCCCAGTTCAATGGCTGAATGGAAACGATGCGTCAAGGTCCTAGAAGAGCCAAAACAATTATGACAGCGATACCAAATTAACATGCAGAATAATTTGTAAATGTTTACTATTTTAAAGGCGCAGTGACATCAACTAAATTCATTATGATACATTTTCAGATAAAGGAAAAGCAGCTGCTGCACCAGTCAATTATATTATTTTTGCCTGCAAGGACCATAGAGCAGACAGTAATGTTGCACAGTTGATTTTGCTACGATGTTGTGCTGTTTCGGATACTTAACGTAATAATGTTGCGATGTTTAAATGTAGCAAAATAAATAAATAAAATAAATCTACAAAAATGTGATAAATGACGATATTATTACTTACAAATAAATCAATTAATGGGTTACTTCCTGTTGGTCGGACTCATTATCATGTTTTAAATTCTGCGTGAATTGAAGATAATACTATATAATTTTGATTTGACGTTTAAAAAGGAAAGACGCATGAAAAATTTCGTTTAATAAATATGTTAGCAAATAAAAGAAATTATTTAATATTTTTTGAAAAAAGAACTGAACACGTGACCGCACCCGGAAGTGACGCCAAGGTGCTCAAAAAGAGTTCAGCAAAGCATCTGGGAGCAAAACACCAGCTACCTTAAAAATTTTCATTTTTACAGCAGAAGATCATCGGAGAGGACTACCAGCCGGTCAAAAAACAGTTAGCATGTAAGTCATTGTGCTTGATCGGGCACCGTTAGCAGACTTGTGTGTTATGTGTGGGACAGTGCGTCTCCTGAGCTGTGCTGTGCTGTGCGGCCTGTTGACAAGCTGTCCACATCTGGCTGCTGTCCAGACTGTGCTGCTGTGGGTTTAGCGCGGTTCAGGCAGGTGTTTTAGCAGGTCAGTCCGTACATCTTCACACATACCTGCAGTGGGAGGAAAAACAACACGCATGAGCAGGCTTCATGGTAGATCATGTTAACAATGGTCCGCTGCGTTAACCTTCGCTCTGCAAACAAACCTGACAGAAAGGAAACATGTAGCGTCATCTTTTAAAAAAATACATTTAGCCTTATTATTAATATATACCAGGAATCCAGGATGATAAGCAGAATCACCCGTTAAAGCTAAAAAAATGATCAACTTTTATGATTGCTGCTGCGTAGTAGCAACGTGATAGAAGAAGGGGATAAGAAGAATCAATGGTAACACTACGTTGTTTAGCTGAGGGCTGCTCACTGTTTCGGATGTGTCACTATTTTACATGCAGCATATACAATGAATAGGAGATTTGTTTGAGGCTATCACGTCATCACGTCAGCTGCCGTGGTTTCCATTAAAAAAACAACTTAAAAAAATTAATTAGTGTTCTCCATGAATACACACGATGCTACATCTGTCATCGTGGTAGTAGGTTCACTGTCCTTGTTTAACCTCTAAATATTAAAGGCAATGTTTTGCATTTATTCATATTTAACATAAATTTAAAGGAGCATTTTTCTAATGGAATGTAATGTATGATAGACACCGCTAGATGGCAGGATTGAGAAGATAGGTTTGTGTTAGGATGCCAATGATTAATTTTTTTCTAAACGAGCGTCGTGCAGCAGAGGTGAATACATCTACTGTTTATAGAGTTAAGAAAGTAAATATGTAATTGAACTGTTTGCTTGCATATAAAAAATGTATCTTCAGCTTCTCTTGTGTAGTGTAGAATGTCAAAGTGAGAAGTGGACAAAGTGAGTGGGAGAACTTAGTTATGTTGTCAGCAAAATTGATTTTATTTTTATATTTCCTTTATTCTTTCTTTTGTAAACCTGCTCCCACAAAATGAGAAAACTCCATTTAAAATATTTATTCACAGCACATTAAAGATACAGCATCAATTCTACAACTTTTCATGTGCATTTCCACAAACACCGTGGTCATATCATACTGCTGTGTGACATATCCCACATTCCACCAGATAACTACCATTATATCATATAACCAATACGTGCTGAATTGGTGGATTTTTGGCACTTGGAACATATGGCGTAGTTTATTGGCCATAAGTGACTGAGGTGTAACCAATTCTTAAAGAGCTACAGTAACCTTCAGGAGTCTTATTAGATTCACCCAGATGCTCTTTAGATCTAACTATAAAGGTTTGAATCTTTGTATCTATCTATGTCTGTCCTTCAGTTTTCTACACAGCTGTTCATCGCATCAACCTTGCGTTTGACGCCTGTGTTGATGAGGAAACAAGGAAGTGCAGTGTTTTGGGTGTGAAGTTGTCAGGATGAGCAGTTCTTGCGAAATCTATGATAGTTACTATAAATGCTGCTGCTGGTCCACATCAAGACCACACTGTCATATGACCTGGAAGGATGTGAAAGCCTTATTTCACCCATCATACGACCAGAAATTAAAAATTGTGATTGAGTATGTGTGTGTGTTTATGTCCTTCAATTTTCTCGACAACCTTTCCTTTTATAGACTTCACACTTGGTGGGAGGGGAGAGGGGGGGGGGGGGTCGCTGAGAACTCATCGAAGTGCGGTACTGAGTGTGAAGTTGTTTGGATGAGGGGGTTCTCATGAATGACTCCTGCGTTAGTCACATGAAAAGGTGCTGAAATGTTCTCAGTGCAGTTTGCTATTTAAATTCATATGTCCTTTGTTTCTTTTATTGCAGCATCTGCGAGCAGGAGATCATAATGAATCCGGTGTACAGCCCTGCACCAACAGGGGTCCCCTTTACCAATACTAAGGGTATAGGCTACCCAGGTAACTTGATGTGTTAGTATTTAGAAAATGTTATAAAGCTAAGTGGTGGGAGAAAGAATATTTAACTCTGGTTGTGTTTGTTTTGGTTTTTGGTAGTTGGATTTCCTGTTGGGTATGCAACAGCTGCCCCAACATACAATCCCAGTGTCTACCCAGGAGCAAACCCAGCCTTCTCTAGCGGTAAGAAGAAAGTCACTTAAGACCCACTGTTAGATGTAGATAGTTACATCATAAAGGTTTTTGTTGAGACTCATACATTACAGATTTAAAGTAGGTTAAAGTTTCAATCTGCAGACTTTTCCCTACAAAAAAATATATGCAATATCATGTCAGCTGGTGTTCCCTTGTACAAACTGTATAAGTCATGCCATGGCGGACTAGTTTTAGATTGAATAGAAAGTGGGTTAATGTATCCTTCCTGCTGTTCTTTGGTCCACATTCATTGACTGTACCTCATTATGTGACATTTTCTTTCTTTCACCCAGGCTACGCTCCAGGCACTCCTTTCAAAATGTCCTGCTCTCCTAACACAGGGACTGTCCCACCATACTCCTCCTCACCCAACCCCTACCCTGCTGCTGTTTACCCTGTCAGGAGCACCTACCCCCAACAGAGCCCTTATGCACAGGTTAGTATGCATGTGTCATTGAAGGATGACACATTTTTGGCTCTTATATTAAAAACAAAAAAAAACCAAAAGAAGATGGCGCTATAATCAAAGGTCTAAATTTAGAACTTTGATGCTATTATAGTTCTTTTTTTCTGCTTCATATTTCACTTTTCTTAATTTTGCATCTCATCATTCAGTTTCAAGTCAAATTTTTTTCAACTGTTCTATCTTTTATTGATCCAGGCATTAATACCCTCACAACAACANTTCATCATTCAGTTTCAAGTCTTTAATTTTTTTCAACTGTACTATCTTTTATTGATCCAGGCATTAATACCCTCACAACAACAGGGCACTTATTACACACAGCCTCTGTATGCTGCACCGCCTCATGTTATCCATCACACGACAGTGGTTCAGCCCAACGGGATGCCTGCAGCCATGTATGCCCCCCCAATACCTCCTCCCCGCCACAACGGTGTCGCCATGGGGATGGTAGCTGGCACCACCATGGCTATGTCAGCTGGTGGGCCGCAGTTTTGTTTTATTGTTTATTACNCCCTCCTCCCCGCCACAACGGTGTCGCCATGGGGATGGTAGCTGGCACCACCATGGCCATGTCAGCTGGTGGGCCGCAGTTTTGTTTTATTGTTTATTACTGTCAAAATAGAAGCGATTGATGTGAATTCATAACGATGGCTCACTCTGCTTCTCAGGGACTTTGTTGACGACTCCATCACCAGCTCCTGTCGCTCCCCACCAAGTCACGATGCCCACGTATCGGCCTCCTGGTACACCCAGCTACAGCTATGTGCCCCCGCAGTGGTGAAGAGAGGGCAGCGTGAGTATAATGTTTAGATCATTGCTTCACAAAGTAGAGTGCAAGGGTGTTAGGGTACAAAGGAGAATCATCATTTCTATTATAATTCCATCCATAACTAAGAGATTCAGTTGAGATGACAGTTATTATCTACACAGTTTATATTAACGGTCCACATNGTTAGATCATTGCTTCACAAAGTAGAGTGCAAGGCTGTTAGGGTACAAAGGAGAATCATCATTTCTATTATAATTCCATCCATAACTAAGAGATTCAGTTCACATGACAGTTATTATCTACACAGTTTATATTAACGGTCCACATGTTGTTCTCTCTGCAGGTCAGACGATGATAGATATGCATTCACACTCTACTCCAGTGTTTTTTGCTATTGGTGAAGACCTGCTCTGTCGGCGTCTGCCACCAGTTACTCTTCTTCCAGCATAATGTGAATCTGAAACCTAACTACATAGAAAGAGGCCCATTTGGATAGGCAGGGTGGGGGATAGGCCCATCCCCATGTCCCCTTCCTAATGGAATAAGGCTGCATTCCACGCCACACCCCAGCGCCAGCACCTCTACAGACCCGCTGCATATCTCACATCAAACGGCAACACCTCCATGCAAACTTTTTTCGTAGACAGTCATGCAGGTTTTTATAGCTTAAACACTTAAGTGGTGATAAGGGAGTTTGAAATTGTTTGTTGTTTTTTTTTTATTATTATTTCGGGGACACATATGATATGACATTGAGTGCATGTGTATATATAGATATATGAAGTAATGCTAGCTCAATCTACCTGCTGTGACAGATGCAAAATCAACAAAAGGCACACATCCAAAGGAACTTAAAAAAAAAAGAAAAAGAAAAAAGTAATAATCTGCAATGCTGAATCACCAGTGACCATGTCTTAAATGTGAAAGAAGAAAAAGACGAGAAACGTTTGTTCATGCAAAAACAAGGCTGCGCAATCAAGTGCAGGCTAAACTGTACTATTTTCACTGCTTTGTGCTTTGGTAAGTGATGCTAGGTTTTTATTATTTCTCTAGGTGATGCAGTGTATGCATTGTGTCTTACCATTTTTGTATTTTCAGGAATGAGATGGGACTTTTAAGTTTGTGCCTCTGACTGACGGCCATTCCAACACTTAAGCATTCTAAGTGTTTTTTTTTTGTTTGTTTTTTTCCTGCAATGTCAATCTTTTTAGAAAAACAGTATCAATTTCTCCAAAAGTCTGAAGCAGCTTTTAGTTCATGTTTGAAACACTTTTGGGTGATATCTATTGTAAAAAAAAAAAAAAAAAACAACTATTTGCTTATTTTAGCCAGACGTATTCTTGATGGGAAACAAGTACAGGAAGCTGTTAGNTTTTAGAAAAACAGTATCAACTTCTCCAAAAGTCTGAAGCAGCTTTTATTTCATGTTTGAAACACTTTTGGGTGATATCTATTGTAAAAAAAAACAAAACAAAACAACTATTTGCTTATTTTAGTCAGACGTATTCTTGATGGGAAACAAGTACAGGAAGCTGTTAGAAATCATTTGCACCCATTTAATGAGAGTGAGTGAGCAGGAAATAGTCGAGTGTGTGTGAGTGTATGTGCCTGTATGAAAGTGGATTAAAATAGAAACCATTAATAATGATGCCATACAATACAACTTGACTAGGATATTAGACCTATGCGTCACAATAATCAATTTGCTCTTAGGTAGGTCTGAAGCACTACACCATTACATCACTGCTAACTGTGCACATGTTAGGCAAATATGATCTTGTTAAAAACTCCATTTGTGAATAGCACTACTGAAGGAAAGCACTAATTCAAAACAGTTTATAAAGATAACCTGACCTTTTGACATCGCTCACTGTTTTACCCACAAGGTTCCAGGCTAACCCACCAGTATCACTGTCTCAGACTTGCTTTTCTATGTTGCCTCAGTCACCTCAGTTAAATAATCTGTTTTGTAAATGTTATTTTTGTGATTTTGGTTCTTGTTTTGTATTCTAAAGAAAGACCAAAAATAAAAACAAATATAAGGATAATGTTGTCGTCCTTTACTGTGTTGTTTGAAACTTTCTGACCCTGAACAACGTACCATAAAAGGTTTGTGACTGAGGAAAAATATAGGCTATCTGACCACGAATAATTACACAACCTTATTCCCAAAACTGTTATATTAATGTTATTACTGTATTATGATAGTGTATGTCAAGGAATATGATCTTAAGCTGTAATTCTTATTAAAAGTGGGTATATGAGGTTCAGTATATCTGTTCTCGTTATTCTTCCGGAGTTACTAAATTACTACACAATAATGTATTTAAAGAGAAACTTCAAGATGAATTTTGGACACTATTGTAGAATAGAAATATTGGTTCAGTAAGTTCGGAGTAAGAGACCAAATTGAGAGAAAGTATGATTGCATTATTCATCATTGCATCGTCATTGTAAATGAGGGAAACCTCAATGCCCTATGAGTATAAATAAAGGTTTGATGATGATGATGATGATTATAGTTGCTATACTTCTTTAATTTTCTTTTTTTCCAGCTAGTGATAAGTGATTAAGTAGTTTTAGTTTGTTTTTTATTTTGAGGATTTGACTAGATTTAATTTAATGGTAATTTTAGTCTTAGTTTTCCTGGTATTAGAAGAAGTCAAACTGAACAGGACACAGTAAAAAGGGAGAAAATGAAATAACAAAAACAAAGCTGATTTTTAAAAGCATTTCAGTTTAGTTTTAGTTGTTTTTACATTGTTAACTTAAGTTTTTATTTAGCTTTCATTTTTTGTCATTTTTATTTTTACTTCAGTTAACTAAATTATTCTTTCATTCATTGGACTGCATAAAGAAATGTATTGACTGACTATAAACAAATAGTTCTTTATTTCCAGTCCAGTAGGTGTCAGTAGTGGGTCTATCTGTTAGTTTGCCAACCGCCATTAAAACTCAAAGAACAAGACTTCCCATCATCCAATTCGGCGCGCGAGTTTGTATTTTGTGTTTGTTACATTATCATGTGAACTATTTCATCCTTCATACATCTCTGCGTCTTTCTTGGACTTGTTGGTGTAAATTTTGTTCATTTTGGATCTTTCTAACTCACTTTAGTCTGTGTTTTGCGTAAAGTTGTTTCGTTTTCAAGCAGGCAAAGAGGCAGATGAGAGTGACCCATGTCACGGTCAGACTAGTGACCATGTTAAGTGGTGACTGCCAGATCTTATAACCTGAATGTTTCTTGGTGACACCGTCGTGTTTGAATAGCTGCCATCACAACGACACATGCAGCTGAAAGTCACCACTTGACACGGTCACTCATTCAACTGTAACACTGGCAGAGCTTCCGAGGTGTTTTTGTAAGTTTAAAACTTTTAATGCCTTCGCTTTTTCAAAAATAACGTCATATATGTGTTGTCAAATGTAGACAAGAGAGCCCTGTGTCTTGCTTTGCTGTATCGCTTTTGCTTTGTCTGTCCAAGCACTTTAGAAGCTCAGTTTTTAAAGGTGCAATATAAATTCTGTAATGCAACCCGCCATACTATGTCTCTGATTGGCTGGTACATGTTGCCGTCGTTGATTGGGTTGGTCCAGAGGCAGTGTAAGACGGACCATGACTTTGGCATCCTAGGAAAAAACATTACAATGAGGTCACAATGTAGTCAAGTTTTGAAGGATATGACTAATATTTAGTATATTATGAGAATAATACTTCTCCTCACTATAAACAATCAGTTGTTGCTGGACTAGTGACAGAAGGCTGAGCTTGTAGCATAATGGAGTTATGTAGGGTCCAACATGTACATGCACTGAATCAGAAATAAACATGGGATATATCCATAGACTGTAAAAAATAGGATATATCATATTTTCCAGGTCGTGTGGGCAGATGGTAGCAGGATTATTACTGAGTGAGTTCTGGCAGTGAACTGAGGATGAGCAGCCCCAACCAGAGCAGCAGGACCCCCAGACCTACTGAAATCTTTGAGGATTTATGGAGGCAACTAAAAGAGTGCCATCAAAATGCACTTAAAGGTAACATGATGTACTGTATATGAGCTTAAATGTCCTTATTGGTCTCAATGAATAAACAGGTAAGAGCTCAGAGGGATCAAATCCACTTTTTTGTTTTTTATCACTAGTGTCAATATTTCATTTTTTTTCTTTTAGAACTGGAGGAAAAAGTGAGCAAGTTGAAAAAGGAGCGCTGTTTGTAAGTATGCCGTGTCAATCTAACTGATTTTAATCTCATTAGTTGAACTGACATTGTTGTCTGCTTTCTACAGAGATGCACAGAGACTTGAAGTATTTCACAATCGCAACCAGCAGCTGAAGGAGCAAAACAAAACCCTAGAGGATGCAGTCAGTCTTTTGGAGGAAAGGTAACTTCCTTAAAGACTCATAGCCTGGTTTCAGTTTGTGTGTGTGTGTGTGTGTGTGTGTGTGTGTGTGTTTGTGTTGAAAGCACATTTACTCTGTTATTTCACTACAAATTTTAAGTTTAAATTACAGTTTTATTTACAGTAAAACACAGACACATACTCGACATTGTTTTCAGGCTCCGAGTTGGAGAGTGCGATCGATGTTCCGACTTAGAGGAGAACTTGAAAAACATCCAAGATCAGAGTGAACGCCTCGTTGCCAAACTGAGTGAGTTTGATCTTTTTTGGGTTTTTTTTTAGAGCTTTTGACTAAATAAGTTATTAGGAGTTGAACGTGCTAAAAAACTACACTTACATAGCGAGCATGTTAAATATTGTATGGCTCAAGTCATGTTAAAGAGCGCAATACTGTGAATTGTGATGTATGTGATTTTTTTTTTTTTTTTTATTGTGCAGAGCATGAAAGAAACAACCTGGAGGATGAAAACAGAAAACTTCAGGCTGAGCTGCAAAAGTTAAAGTTGACCCGGTAAGCTCTTCAGTGTATTACAGTCACATTTTATGATCCCTTTGACTTAGAATATTAAAATATTTTCATTTCATTTTTTGTCCTGTAGAAGTCTCCTAAGACAGCTACAATGCAAAAATATTTCAAGTCGCAAGTTTTCAGATTTCAGGTGTTCTTCATACGTTTTGGAGGAGAGTTCCAATTGTGTTTGAGTTGAATATCACAGGTGTTTTTTTTTTTTTTTTTTTTACCAGCTCTGGACCTCAGCGGGTCTTGTCCCCAGAACAGGAAGAGGGCATCATACCAGATTCACCACCCCTGTCAAGCTCGTTGCCTTTGGTAAACAAACTGAAGAAGCGTAAAAATATCGACAAAACCAAACGTGTTCGTTATGTTGAGACACCGCTACCACAACCCAACAACTCACTATTCAGTGGTCAGTAAATTCCATACTTCTTAATAACGCTCATTTCTGATCTGCTGCGTCTTCTAACCTGTGTTGTCCTTTCTTTAGACCTGAATAAGGAGCTGGGTGATAATGACGTAAAAAACCCTAGACGAACAGAAGTACTTGTACCTAATACATGCGAACTGGAAACCTCCCAGATTTTAAGTATGATTTCAACCCCTTTTCTTCAATTATGTCATCATTTATAATTACTACTCTACTCACAGTGCTGGTGAATTGATGACATCAGCCTCTTATCTTCCCTTGCATAACAGATAGAATCGATGATCATTTTTAGTTGCCGTATAAGCTGTTGACTGTGATTGTACGAGGTGTTCGCGGTCGTTTGAGCAGATGTGTCTTATTTCAGAAGACGACGTGGAAGAGGTGGTAGCAGAAACCTGTGGCCTCGAACTTATTAACAAGCCTCACGTGGTAGGTACAAACAGATGGAGTGTAATCCCTGAATATAAGTTCGGTGCTGTAAGAGAGATACAAATTCATTTTAGTGTTTGTAAAGGGAGCAGATGCAAATCCTGAAAATGTGTCTTTATGTTTCAACTTTTCCTGTCACCCTTGTTTCTCTACCGGAAAATGCACTGTGCAGAAAATAGTTATTTCTTAGCACATGTATTCAGACTCATTTATTTGTACGCTATATGTTTTCTCTTCTCAGAAAACGGAGACGACTGCAGATCAGCAGCACAGCTCAAAATCTCGCTGGAAGTGTGACTTTAGTTTAAAGTAAGGACATCAACAGCTGGCAAACTCACCTGTAGTATATCGCTGCTGCAGTGTGAGCTGCAACTGGAGTCATACTTTTAGAAATTCTACAATAACAGGAAATAAAAAAAACAAACTTGTGTATACAAATGTTCTGTTTCATTTGCATAAAGGCCTCACAACTCCTCCCGTGTATCCATGCTGATCCACAGTCCAGACTCCACCACACAGAGGTCGCCATCTCTTCTCCCTTGCGCTAAACGGTTTTCTGAAGAGGTCCCCATTTGCAAAGCTAAACGGAAAAAGGAGGAAGGTGAGCTTGAGGTGATGGAGGAAGACAGACAGAAGGAAGACCGGCATGTAGAATCCAAACTAGTCAAAAGAACCTCTGCACCTTTAAGCAATCAAAGCTTCAAGAAGGAGCCATCTAGTTGCAAGGTGAGGGTTTTGTGTTTTTATCTGTCCAGCATGCCTGTTACAAAGGTGAACTACGGCACTTCTTTTCCAAATGTGAATTGTCCAAATGTGTATTATACCCCAAGAGACTTGTGACATCCATGGATCCACACACACGTGGCATTTCAGCTGTTAAAGTCAAGATGAGTGGAACAGAATAAGAACTCAGTACGGTTGTTAAATGTCATGTCTTTTAACACTGCACAGGTTCAGTCAGCACAGAATGGGACTTTGAACGAAAGGGTAAGCGTTTCCAGTGCAAGTCCTACTTTTAAGAAGCCACATGGGAACGTTAAAGAACGAGCAAACCAGAGCAGAAACGCCCTGAAGGATATGAACAAGTCAAACATTCAGCATGAAACAGAAGATGGTAAGTTCTTTAAAGCGTTGCACACAAATGTTTTTAAAAACCCTTCATTCACTGCACGTTGTCTCCTTAACAGCGCCTTTTTCATTTAGTCTCTGTTTCTCTGTGCTTTTGTAGCTGAAAGGAAACACAAAGTAGAATCCATGTGGAGCATCGACCCTGCACTCGCACTGTCCATGTATGACAGTGAGAGGAGAGGAGGCGAGGTACAGCCACTGTCTTCCTGTGCCCGTCACTTAATGTGGTTGTAGTTTCAGCTTGATAACTAAGATAGCAGTTGTTAGTATGTTTCACATATTTGGAAAGTATTTCTGTAATTGGAATAAAAAAATCACTTACTTTTTCCTTTTTTTTTTTTTTGATAACTGTGAAAGTGAAAGTTATATCTTGTCGCTGATGTGAATATATTTGCATGTATTTGCTTTGTGGATAGTGATCTGTTTTATCTGTGTTGTAGGAAAAGGAGGAGCAGTACATTCTTGGGGAGCTTGCAGACACTGACTGCACATGGGTCAGTCACAGCTTATTGCAGCGCCAGGGAGAAAACAGCCAGGACAGAGGAGACGGTGGTAAATATAACTTAACATGTACATGTGTCACTCAGTTTTTTTTTTTTATTATTGTCAGTACAAGCTGTTGACTTCTTGCTTTTCAAGGACTGGGCGAGAAGGCAAATGACAGCATGGATAGATTGTTTGACACCACAACATATGGGGAGTACAAATCTTTCGCCACTCCACACTCGCAGAGCGAACCACGTCATCAAGATGAGGAAGAAGAAGAAGAAGAAGAGGAGGAGGAAGAGGATGATGGTAGGCTTTTACATACACTGTTTGTCATCATGGAATTAGAACAGCATGTAAATAGCTTTTTGTTTGCCCTTCCTTTTAAACAAGGTCATCCAGGGAGCACTCCAGGTCACAGTAGAAGGCACAAAGCAGGGTAAGAAACACTCCCTCTTCATCATTACTGCATATGTTATATAATGAAGCATCAGCACATTCATAACATGTCAATTTATCACAACTTGAAGTTCTCTCTTGTGAATTAGACAACCAACATTTGCACATGTGGTGGTAGTTCGCAAGAAAGACGAGAGGAGAAAACTGAAGGGCACTACCTGCAAGGAATGTGAAGTTGTAAGTGTTGTGTTTGTCCAGCTGAATATAAACTATGATCTTAAGATGAATCCTATTTTAAGGATGTTGTGTTTTTTCTTTTTCCTCTCAGTATTACGCTGATCTCCCAGAGGAAGAAAAAAAGAAGAAGCTGTCTGCATGCTCGAGGCACCGTTATCTTTATGTTCCTCCTTGCACTCCTGAAAATTTCTGGGAAGTTGGATTCCCATCAACTCAAACATGCATCGAAAGAGGTAATACAACAGGGGGCATTTTTAAAATGCATGAAAAATACAGAAGTCATTGCACTGTTTTGAACTCTTCTGATCTATTATTCCTTATTTGTAGGTTATATTCATGAAGAGAAGAATCCACAGGCACGCTCCCGCAGAAGACAACCATTCAGTGCTTTATTCACCCCTAGGAAAAAGCAGCAGGAGAGCTAAGAAAGTATTTTCTCTGTGTCGCTGCTTGAATCGGCCCGTTTACAGAAAACGCATGAAAAACCCGCACTGACAGTGATGATTATTCATTATCTTTGTCATATGTACAGATTGTTGTTTGTTGTTAAGTATGCTTGAGACACACTAAATAAATAAAACATATATGTAAATTAAGTGACGTAAATGCTGATTGCCTTAATCATATATATATAATGAACATGACCTCATTAAATAGTGCAGTTCTCTCTGATATATTTAAAGGAAATGGAGCTGTGAGTTTAAAGCATGTTGCACAAACAATATGTAGATACAAGATAAGTTTATTTGGTAAGCTGATAAGAAATTACAAAAAATGAAAAAATAAAGTTTATCTCCAAGAAATCTCTTTTAAAGAAGTGCAAAGTAGGTCGATCTGCAGAACTGCTCGTCTTTTTTTTTTTTTTTTTTACAGCTGAGACTCTCTCTCAGAATACACCAGCAGGGCCTCTCCAACATGACTGATGACCACACTGCAACACAATAATGAACACAAACCACATCAGCTCTGATACTGTGATACTGATCAGTGTAGCTCCTGTGTGTCTACTGTCAAATTCAATATATACTAATAATTCCTGGGATTTTAAAAAACTGATCTCTAACTGAATTTTTTAAATGAACATTGCCAATATTTGTCTGATTAAAACCTTGTTAAATATTTATACACTCTAGGACCTCAAACAAAACTCATTGTGTGAGAACAAAAGCAGGTGAGGTACTTACCAAATAAGAGACGGAGCATTAATCTGTGTGTAGAAAATGAACGGGGAGAGAAACATGGCAGTAACCTGAGAAGATATATTAGAAAAATTGTCACACCCATGTCAAATGACTGTTTCATACAATAACAATAACTACAATTAACTTTTTTTTTAATTGTGTGAATTATGTTTTTTTTAGAAGTGCACCATGCTACACATCCTTTCATGTTTATATATAAAAAAATCACCTTAGACAAAAAAATCCAGCCTGCAAAGTGCTCGAGTGATAATCCACTCTTTAGTTTGACTGTGGCCAGCAGTAACAAAAACCCCAGCACAGCACTGTGAAACCAGACACAAGTTACTATGAGAGTTCAAGCATTGAGGCGTTGCTACTGCTGTAACATTTTTCCAGTGAAGTTAGAACAGCACATGCAAGCCTCCACATGTTCCAGTTATACATCTCTCTCTGACATTCCACAAGGTTACACAGACAGCTGTGCGCCACCAAAATAGTCCAGGAGAGAACTATTTTTGGATAGCTTTATTGAATCTACTCAAAATATGTTGGTGTAGATTTAAAGGATTCACCTGGCGCAGCAACCACAGTGAAATGTATGGGACTGAAGGGAGGGGAACTGTAAGGCACCCATGAGGTCACCTACAGAGCAAGGTGCACATGTACATATTAGTATTGAAGCTGTTGCTGTGGAAACGCATATTGTAGATTATGTAAGCGATTGAATAAAAAAACAGAAATAGAGATAATTAAATGAAGCTAAATCTCCATTAGGTTGCTGTACATCTGCACAAAATCATTCTTACCTGTTGGGTGAGCAGCAACAGCCAGCAGCAGTACGCTTATATTTAAAGAAGCAGAAAAATGATAGAATTAGATGCGTGAATAAACATTTACAAAAGAGTGAAAGTTTTTTTTTTTTTTTTTTTGGCTGATACTTGTGATTTATCCTTACCTGAACAAGTAGTTTATGCACTGCTGCTCGAGGTCACTATAACAAAAAAACATCACGAAGCAACATGAAGGAACAACTTTGAAATGAAAATGGGAAATATGCNTACCTGAACAAGTAGTTTATGCACTGCTGCTCGAGGTCACTATAACCAACAACAACAACATGAAGGAACAACTTTGAAATGAAAATGGGAAATATGCTTCAATGTTAAATGTTTTATTCTATCGTTAAATGTGCATCAGTGTTTGGGCTTACCTCAAATTATTGGATTTGTATTGGACTTGAAACACCCTGTATGCACCTGGAAAAAGACTTTTAATATTACATAAAATTTGTAATCATGGTGTGTGTTTCAGTTAAAATAATGTTAGAATTATCTGTGGTGTCCCTCAGGAATCACACCTGGGGTTACTATTATTTCCTTTATGTATGTTTATTCTCATAAATCTTCAAGCCTCATACACATGACTGCATCAAATGAACCTTTTCACAATATTTCAAAAGAAAAGAAACATCAAGTTTGCTTATATGATTTTTTTTTTTTTTTACAGTCACAACTAAATTAAGACTTACCAACACAGAACAGATGACCAACAGCCCACAGGTAACCACTACTGTCAACCTACACACATGACATACAGATTTATAGTGGTAAATGAAGAGAACAACACTGGATTGATAGCATGGTTAAAAATTCAATAATGCATAATTTAATGATGAAGAATTATTACCCGAGAGTCATAGAGGGGGAGATTGATTGCAGATAGCAGCATGAGGCTAATGCTACAAGAGGAAGAAGAACAATTAAATATCATATGTGTTCTTTTTTTGCTATATGAAAAATTAGAAGGAAAAAAAAAAGCGCAAACCTGATCAATTTCAACCACTGCGTCTTCTGTTGTTAGAAAGAAAGACCAACACGCCACTTTAAAGCATTGCACTTTTTTTTTTTTTTTTTACAAATTGACACATTACTGTAGCGTCAGTTAAAGCTTGTGTTATGTAAAATGATAATCATAACAATCACCTCTCTGTGGACCACTCTCAGGATTATCTGGCTCACGACATGAGAGGAGTTCTGCAGAGTGAAGAACAGAGGAATGTCCTAGGATGGAGAAGTAAAAACGTAGATCAACAGTATTGAAGGTAAGTGTGTGACTGATATTAACTCTTTATTTTTCTTACTATTTGTGATAAGGCCCTGGAACCAGCGTATATGTTTCCCACAAACAGGAGGGAACCCGGAAGCCAGGAGAGTGCGGCTGATCTGTAACAAGAGCATTGAAACATATCAAACATATCTCTTCACGTTTCAA
>JANJYP010060695.1:0-31315 GCA_024605115.1 Rastrelliger brachysoma
AGTATGATTTGAAGAGTAAATACTCAGAAACAGTGAAATAGAAATTTGAATAAATGAGACAAAAACTGAAGTATTTCTATTATCTAAAGATTAGACAGATAATTGTGAATCATCTTAACACAGGTGGGTCATTATTTTGACACATAGTATCTGAACTGTCTTTAGCACCAGTTGTATGAATTGGTCGAGATTGTAATCATGGTGGAGCATTTGATGCTGTTTCTATGGTTACAGTTGACTGACTGTTGAATGCTCTCCTGCAGACTATATCAGTCCATCTTGCTATGTTTTTTTCAGTATCTTGGTCCCATCTGCACAGGTTCAATCCCCTGGAGCTGCAACTATCATTTGAATTTGAGCTTGCAGAATGTATTAAAATAAATCTTTGTTCACATTAGTGTTCGATGATACAGAAAATTATTGTGTGTTTTTCCGAGTTTCACACATATTCTTTATGATGACAGTTATGTGTGCCCTTTTAGACCCACAAAATACCTTAAACTGTCATTGTTTTTTTTTATTTGAATTGGTCAGCATGTGTTTTTATGTAGTAAAATCAATGGAAGTGCCTGTGAACAGTGACAGCTGTCTGCTAAAAATGGGTCAAACATCAGCTGAGCATGCATTCAGTCAACTCTCATCACACACGTTTCTCTCATTTGAATGGTGTATTAGTGTTCCTGGCGTGTGTGTGTGTGTGTGTGTGTGTGTGTGTGTGTGTGTGTGTGTGTGTGTGTGTGTGTGTGTGTGTGTGTGTGTGTGTGTGTGATAAATTCGTCTTTATTTTAAAATCAAGCCTCAGCATTTAGGGCAGAAAACACTGCTTTCATTCCCAGTGGATGAGCCGATATGCTTTTCATGTAAATGACGTCTAGCACTTGCACACTGGTGTTTGCATTAATGCATTAATTCCTCAGTACTATATGCTTTTCTGTAGCTGGAGGCAAAATGACACATTCTCATCAAAAAAAAAATACTCCCCCGCTGCAGTCCCACACTGCTCAGACTCACACACACATTTCACTGCTGACTGACAGCAGGAGCTCCCTCTGACCCAGTATTCTGCTACAGTGGGACGATCCCACAGGCCTGTGATTAATGACTAGGCTTTATCCGCTAGTAGTGTGGTAGGCCTGCCAGCCGGGCCACTTAGACTGCCTGGACCACTACCTCTGCTGTAAACACACTCTCTCTCTCTTTCTCTCTCTCTCTCTCTGCTTCTGTGTTTCTCTATGTGTGTCTCTCTCTCCCTGTCTGCAGGCATCACATCGTCATGTTGATTGTTGCAGCTCTAAACCTTTGTCCTAAGTTGACCCCCTCAACACACAGATATACACCAATGTATAAATTTGTACAGCAGTGCTATGAACTTGGAGTATTTGCTTTTGCGTTTGTTTGCCCCTCATTGCAAATATTATGATAATTTCTTCCCCAGGATATTTCTGATGGCATTTAGGTCTAAGGATCCTGTTTTGTATGTATGAAAAATTTGTGGCACTGTTTTCTTGGTAGAAATTTATGGTATGAAATGAACTTGGTCTCACAAATGAACAGTGATCCTTTAAATTGTTTTTCTCTCCTGACAGCAAGGAGTAGTAGACTAAGCATCACTAGTCTTTTGAGCACTAGGCCTGATAAAAACAGTAAACCTCACTGGGATTTCTGTAGTTGTGACAGTGTCCAAACAAACTGCACACACAGCAGAAAAAAAGCCGGTTTGACTTATTCTGCTGTGATGGGAAGCTCAATGATAAATGCAGCGAGAAGCTCTGTTTCCTGCAGGAGCGAATCCTTCAAGTGTTACAGTATTAATGGCACCTCATCCCCTATCAAACATCTGGGCATCATCAGTCCACCTGCCAGATTCCATGCTACAACTTTGTACTCAAGAAAGATGCACTTTTAACTTGTGTTTATGAGTGATAATGAGTCATTCTGGCTTAAAACAAGTTCATCAGTGTACAGATGATGGGTATTTTAATCTTGAGCTGATGTAGTTGCTAGAGTTTTTTTTTTACTGATTAGTAACTTAAGTTATTCATCAGCTTCTCAGCTGTAAGGTTTTGATTGAAAACTGAAAACATTTTAGCTGTTCAAAAACAAACTATTGTAATCAATCACCTTGTGCTTCTGGAAATTTTAATGAACATTTTTATTATTTTCTGTCATTTCTACAGTCAAAATAATAAATCAAAAATTAAATGCCACATTGATCAATAATGAAACGTTTATTAGTTGCAGCCCAACTCTAAACAACTAATTGACTCTTTGATATTATATAACATGTAACTGACAATGAATTGCAGCGTAACCAGTGCTTTGAGTCCGTCTAGGGACTTTTGCCTCTTCTCTCTCAAGTTATTGTAAGATTACTCAGTCATGAAAGCAGCCATTCATTGCAACCTTAATTTCACTCCTGGAATGTCATTCTGCAAGACCCACCACACTGACAGTATATTGATATTTTTAGCTTTGCCATGGTTTGTCATGGGACAACAAAAGTGTCCTTTGTAGTTTTGTGGTTGTGTGATCTGAACTTGTGGAGGGCTTTGGGGCTTCTGCTGTATGACAGCTTAGACATGAGAAAAGCTAAAAGGACTGCCTATGATTTAACCCATTCGATCTTTAAATTGCGGAGCAGTTGAAAGCACCACATCAACTCACAAGCAGCAGAGAAGAGCACAAGATCCAAATTTATTATAACCAACATAACCNTGACTGCCTATGATTAAACCATTCGATCTTTAAATTGCGGAGTAGTTGAAAGCACCACATCAACTCACAAGCAGCGGAGAAGAGCACAAGATCCAAATTTATTATAACCAACATAACCTGTGAATCCATATTATATCAGGATCTCTGACTTTTGCTTTTGCAGATATACCCTTACAAAATGTACACATTCTCAATCTCCTCAGGCGTGTTTTCCTGTGTTTTATCTCTGAAGAACTTTCAAATGTGTTGGCTTTTAGTCTCAAAAATCATGACTCTCATTTGTGTATCACTGGTATCAAAATGACCCAATACCCAAAATTNCTCAATCTCCTCCCTCCTTTCCTGTGTTTTATCTCTGAAGAACTTTCAAATGTGTTGGCTTTTTGTTTCAAAAATCATGACTCTAATTTGTGTATCACTGGTATCAAAATGACCCAATACCCAAAATTTCTCATGTATTTTTATGAACCCAATCAGTTTTAAGATTTTAATGTTTTTTTAAATTTATTTAAAATTTATGCTGTGACTGTACTAAAAGAAATTGCGCATGAAGACCTAATAATGATTCTTAATGCAATATTTCAAAATGCATGGGATGTCTGAAAACTTTTTGCCACCTCTGTATATATGTGGATGCTTAGTTTGGAACAGATCTATATTTNTGTTTCAAAAATCATGACTCTAATTTGTGTATCACTGGTATCAAAATGACCCAATACCCAAAATTTCTCATGTATTTTTATGAACCCAATCAGTTTTAAGATTTTAATGTTTTTTGAAATTTATTTAAAATTTATGCTGTGACTGTACTAAAAGAAATTGCGCATGAAGACCTAATAATGATTCTTAATGCAATATTTCAAAATGCATGGGATGTCTGAAAACTTTTTGCCACCACTGTATATATGTGGATGCTTAGTTTGGAACAGATCTATATTTAGAAAAGACAACATGATCATATCTATTTACAGAAGAGGCATATTGCTAACATCATTATCATGCCATTCAAAGCACTCAGTGACCACTTGTGCTTTATGGAGAGGAGCATTGTCATCATGGAAGTTATTGCTCCCAGTGGAGATGAAATGCATCATGGGATAATCTAAGTAACCACTTGGAATCTTTCTTAATAGTAGAGGATATTACAGACTTAGCCATGTGACTCTGAATGGTCTCAGGATGATAATAATGCACCAGTGGCTCCTCTGAGTGTTTGTGCCAGATTCTGTTCTCTGTGTGAATGGTTTGTGCCGCTTCTGGAGAGGCAAACTGCAAGACAGGTTTGCTTTCTAGCGACGTTGTATAAAATACATGTTCACATGTTGTTGAGTGAAGCCGAGCACAGCGAAGCAGAACCGCAAGCCCTATTGTCTATGAGCGGCCATATGGTGGGTGTCCTTTCATGGTAGCTTAAGGGAGCCTCTCTCCCTGAGATGAAACAATTTTGTTCAAAAATGAACCTCCTCTCTCAGTCCACTGTGTTCATCAGACCCTGCCCCATCACCCACCTCTGAGAGGCACGTAGTGTATCACAGTCCCGACAGACTGCCTGGGGCAGGGACGGTAACCTGGGCATCCCAGGTAAACCTGAACAATCTCTCTTTATGTGGACGCTGTATCTACCCCTTGTAAAAAAAGCCCACCCCTACCCTGTTCCATGCCTCCAGATGTCGCTTAATTTACTGCGACTCTGCTAATTGCTGTAATTAAGGATTAATTACTGTTAATTACCTTCGCATAAACTCATCACCAGTCAAAGAGCGGAGCCTTATGAAATGTGCCATGCACAGGAACACACACTGCGGGGACTTTAGGAGGATTGTGTTACTGGACCTCTTGTTTCATGTCTTGTCCTGGTGCATTGGGAGGGCTTGTAAGACACTAACTGTCATGGACCATCTCCTCCTAGCTCTGAATGCTTCACACGTCACCTCCTCACCAACTGTTGCCTGAGATGGCATCACTGCACTGGCTAACATTTGATTAGAGGCTGCACTTATATGTGGAAAAGAATAACACAAATGTGATAAATTAAGTAAATTTCTCTCAGAGTGTCTGCTGTAATTTGTGTTTGTAAAATGTGTTTATAAATTGTATTTCAAAAGTTGCTGTAACTGATTCTTCACCCAAATATTTCCTGATCCAAATAATAACTTTACTGTTTTATTATGGTTATGGTTTAAGATGATTTTGCTTGACACAAAGTTTGTTATAAGACAAAATTAAGCAACACTGCACTGAGAGTCTAGGCAGTTATATTTGAATGAAAAGTAAATTGTGGCCTATAAGCAAAGGTTCCTTAAATATTGCATGTTATCATCTATTTTTGTTTGTTCCTTCACTTCCTGTTTTCTCTCCACTGTGTGTTGTCAAACAAAGGCAAAAATGCCTGAAAATAAGTCTTTAAAATCCATCAAGTCCTGCCTAAGCTATATCCAAAAGTGAGTGTGATCACTTATTTGTGCATTTTGTGTTTTCCTGTGTGGCCCTCTTTTCATAGAGATGTCTTTGTCTCTCTGCGAGCAGGCCGACTGTGCTGCTCACTGCTCCACAAGCTTGTGACTTCTCCTCAGCTATTCAGCCACAGCGGTTTCCCGTGCAGCCTGGAGCTGTTGAAAGTGCATGGGCTGAGCATGAGTTTGATTCAATCAAGAAGATATATATATTTTAAGACACCGTAAGAAAGACTGACAGCCGGGGGGCTAATGTATTGCCTATTTTGAATAATGAATTATTTTAATGAAGGTTTTTAAATGGGAGTGCTCTGCGTTGGTGGCAGGGCGGTGCTCTGAATGGTCTTCTCCTCTGGCGCTGGCTGCCTCATTATCAGGCCAGACCCTCAGGCCTCAAACTGGCCTGCTTAAGCCTCAGATGATGACGATAATTACCGTTATTAGGAGTAGCTGCAGGGGTAACTTGTTCTGAAAAACACCAAGCTGAGTTCTTGCCTCGCTTGCTGCTGCCGCTACTACTGCCGCATGAGAAACTACCGTTCACCAGTGGAGAAAGCCGGAGAGGGAGAGAGAGACAGAGGGAGAGAAGGGAAAAAAGGAGGGGATGAGGGGAGCGGCCACCAAATCCGCCTAATGTGACGCCTGTCAGCTCGTCTCCCACCAGCTGTCACCTCCCAAATGCACTGGGGTTCATTTTTTTAATTGACACCTCGCTTTCCTATTCCATTTCTATTTTTCGCCTTTCATTCTCCCTCCATCACTCGCTTCCCTCCTTCCCTGTACCGTCCACATCTCCTCGTTTCTCCCTGTCCCTCCAGTATTTCTTTGGTGTTTTTCCTTGTCCTTGGTATCCCCCATCCCCCCACCCAGTGTCAGATACAACACTCCAACTCTGCCCCCTTTCTGCACATGATACTCGAGATGGCTGATAAAACATAAAGCTGTTTTAGAGGTACTTTATGACTATGCCCTTGTGTACTGAGGCTGTACAGCTTCCCATTATCTGGTGATGGAGGGAACATTTTGGGCCTGAAAAAGTTTCCCATGAGTTCACGGATAGACCACAAATCTAGCTTTCAGCCTTATAGCACAGAACATTTAGAGACTATTTAAACAACACAACGCTGAGAATATAGCAGGGGCTTTCATGCCATAGACTTTATTGTGAGCTATGATTAGACATTTCACAACAATTGTCCATTCTTTATTAAAGCCCAGATTTAATTCAGTAGAAATGGCCACATATACAGTAAATTGGATGTAATGCAGCGCAATATTCATTTACCGTTCTCAGTAATGATGATAACATTGCTAAGCACTGTAGTTTACCTCTAGTGTGTGGGTCAGTGTGAAAAATGACACAGTGCTGCATTTTATGATGATTGCATTGTTGGTAGGAGGAGATATTGAAGCTCACTACTTTTTTTTGATAACAACTGAAATGTGTCCAAAGCACCAAGTGTTGAAAACAGCTCAGCACTAGAAGCCCATGCTGCTACCATTTTGGACTGTTATTTGGACAAAACAAGCTAGGGGTAGAAGCAGAGCTTCAAGACATCACCTCTGGCATTAACTCATTGTTATGGATATTTTTCAACATCTGATAAAGTTACTTGTGACTTCATGAATAGACTACAAATCTATATAAACATGGTTCAAGACCTCTAAATCACTTCTCTACATCTTGCATTTTTATTTTAAGTAACATAACAGTATATTGAAAATACAGTAACGTGTATGGCATAGACTTAAATTTACTGTGTTATATAATTTATAATTTCATAATGATGGTCCTTTCTTCATTAAAGGTCTGATTTATTTCTGTAAAAATAGTTATGTACACAGTAAATTGCATATAATTTAACATATTATTAATGTAGTTTCAGTAATGATAATAGCCTTGCTTTGTGCTGTAGTTTAGCTGCAATGTGTGGGTCAGTATGAAAAATGGCACAATGTTGCATCTCATGAAGACTGCTTGTATTAAATGCAGATGAGAGGATGCTGAACTCCTTCAAGGAGCAGGGAGGGGAGGATTTGTATTAGTGATACTTGTCATGTCCGCTGTAAATCACGCTGCTTTTTCCAGGTTCCTAGGTTGTTGTTTTGTCTCAGAATGCTGTGTGGCAGGGATGAATGGTGGTGATGTTACATTATCATGTGGCTGTCGCTTTCACTCCTGCTGACTGGTCTGTGACAGGCCCACACACACATGGATACACACACACACACACACACACACACACACACACACACACACACACACACACACACACACACACACACACACACACACACACACACACACACACACACACACACGGCTGTGTCAGTAGCAGGCCTGATTTATTAACTGCTGAAACCCTAGATGACGTGTGCCCACACAATCAATAGAGAGCACAGCCACTGCCTGGCCCTCTCTGGGGTCATGTGATGTGGACAAGAGCTAGACAAGGAAGGACACACACATACACACACACATGCATACTCTACTGTGCTGTGGAGTGTATTGCATTACTGTATTGATGGGAAATGGATCCAGTCCAGCGTTGGCTGCTAGCTGCCAGTCAGACACACGAAGGGTAAACTTTCATCATGGCTGTCAGGGACATCATAGTTGCCTTGTTTGACCGTAAATCTTCCTAATTGTGACAGAATACTTCAACATCATTAATTAAACATGTTTTCATTTAAAAGCACTCACAGGGCGCCAGGCTGGGTGCTCAGGGTCGTCTGTGCATAGCTGTGTATTTTTCCTGCCTGTGTGCCTATATGAGTGCTTACATTTGTGCACAATGTGTGTGTGTGTGTATGTGTTTGTGTGCACCTTGATCCTCCCTGTACAAGTGGGCGGCTTAATCGTCATGTTTATTTACACTCCCGTTGTCTGCAAACAGCAGGCAGTGTGGTGATGGGTATGAGCCAGCTCTTAAGGAAGTAAAACAGCAGAAATTAATTTTATCAATAACCAAAACAAAGGCTTATTCTTAGAATTCCATTCATTATTCAGGAAACAGCTTGAGAATTGTTTATGATACATATTCATTTTTAATGCATTGCCTTTTTGGGTTTACTGCCCCACAGCTCAGGGACGGAATTATACAAGAGCATGCACAAAAGGAAGGAGAGAAGAAGAGAGAGGAGGAAGGAGGAAGGGAGGGAGGGAGGAAGCGACAGAGAGGGGAATTGTGTCCTCTCATTGTTCAATTAAGTCTGTCGGTAATGATCAAGATGAGATGATGGCCATCTTCCTTTTATAGATACTAATCTGTGACTGTCCATGAAGGAAAGGGATCGCAGCGCAGTATGGCCCTCATGTTTTTCACATGAAAGTGTGTATAAAAAGTTTTTGGTGTTATTATGCAGGTGATCAGGTGATTATGTGAACATATAGTCCACGGTTGCAGAGTTCACAATGAGCAATGAGGTCTAATCGATTTCATTGCTATTACTGAACAGAAATAAATAAAGCTCATGGCTGTGGTTAGGGTAATTATGCCACAGCACAGTGAATTGTTTGATTTTCCTTATTAATTGTATTTATTTAATCCATTTCATGCTTTTAGTTGTGCTCTCAGGGACTTGGAGGGTATGAATAAATCACTCTTAGGCTCATTAGATTCCCCCTCTGGTTGGGATGTGCCACTATTTTGTCAGAATCAAATTGCCGAGTGTTATAATTTCCCGCTGGTGTGATTCACATGAAAAATATCCACATATTCATCTGGCACACGCCCTACCAGCACATATGGGCCCACACACACACATGCGTCTGCTCCCCATCTGAACTCCTGACCTTTTCCAGCCGTCTGATAGCCATTGACATTTGCTTCTTGAGCTGAGGTTGCTCACGTGTTGGAGCTGATGGGAATGGATGATGTTATTGCTTGAGGAGAAAAGGAGAAGCACGCAAAGTGGGGGCAGGGAAGGGGTGAAAATAGTGGGGACCAGGGTAGACAAACTCCCCACACGGCCCTGAGAATCCATCTGGACCCCCTGCTCACCAGAAAGGTCACAGGGCGACTCAGCCTTACATCCTCATTACAAAAGAGCCACCACTGTGACCATCCAAGGGGCACAATACAGCTTAGTGCTCTGTCACACAACCTGTCATTTACCCTCACTGTCTACTGTCATCATGGAAGAGACATACAGTATGTAATATTAGCTTGTCCTCTTGAAACATTTTGATAGATGCATAGATTAAAGTACACATGAAGGATGTCGTGGCACTGTGATCTTTGTCTTTGTCCTTGAAGACAGTGGATGGAATGGAGGGCTGCACCTGGTCGGCTGTTTTCAGCACCTCTGAGAAAAGCAGGACACTCTGCTCCTTTACCGAGGGAGCCTTCTGGTGGCAGGAAGAGGCAGGGCAGTGTGGCTCATCTCTAGATTTAAGAAAAAAAATTACATCTCACAGCGACACCTGTATGCTTTATACCTTAAGCTAAAGTATATATAAAAGATTGATCAAAGAGAACAGTTTGTGGTTGAGATGAACCTGTATTATGTACATGTCTCTTTGAATATGTGCATGTGTATATTAGATTGATATTGCATGTGTTGTACATTGTTGGTGCATGTCCATCTCAGCAGTCCTGTCTGTGTTGTGTTTACACTTCACTCTTCACACTATGGGAGCCAAGTGTCAGCTCAGAGCTGTAGGTGTGTGAAGCCTCAGTGCAGATTCAAACACTCTCTTAGCTTAAAAGGAGTCTCAGACTCACTGGTAAAGGCTAAATTAAAATGACAACAAAGGACAATCAATGCAGTGCTGGTGTTCCAGATGTGATGTTGATGGCTGATTTAATAACTTTTTATATATGATATGATATGATATGATATGATATGATATGATATGATATGATATGATATGATATGATATGATATGAGAGAAACAATCCAAAATGAAGAAATGTTTATCATTGATCAGTGTTCTTCTAATAGCTGAGTGTTAACATGATTAATGGTGACTGTGACTGTTGAGCATTTTACCTTTTGAACAAGCACTATCTTATGGCAATCAAATTTTCAATTTGTGTATCTTCATCTAGTATTGAAGTAGTTTGATTTAGCTCGAGATCTGTAATCTGCTGAACTGATTTGTTTGAGCCAGGTGTCTTTGTGTTACTATACTGCATCTGACTTCTGTTATTAGTTTGTTTTCTCTTTTCAGATAACATCTGACAAGATAATAAAGCCATCAGCCAGAAACTAAACATAGTCTGAGCATAAGGAGAGCAATGAAAGATGAACTCTGGTGGAAGGCTGTGTTAATTTTTTACATGAAATGATAGTAAGAATCGATGAAATGATAGTTTTATGGTCTTGCCTAGCTGCCAGCCTCTGTGAGGCTGCAGGTTTTTATGGCACAGACTTGAACTATTAAAACGACAACCATATTTCAAGGAGTTCACTTGGTAGGCTGAAACAGGAGGAATAGTTAAGATTCTTTCTCAGCCATAGAAAAAAAATCCTGTGCCTTGCTGTTTACTCATTTGTTGAGATATTTTGAACACAAATCAAGCTATTTGGTGTCATTGTTTTGATGCTACTGTATCTTCTCCTGTCTTCCACAGTGCTCAGTATCCGTGGTGCCCAGGAGGAGGAACCTCCAGATCCCCAGCTGATGCGACTGGACAACATGCTGCTGGCAGAGGGCGTGGCTGGGCCAGAGAAGGGTGGTGGGTCAGCAGCTGCAGCAGCTGCAGCAGCCGCCACTGGCGGTGTCGGTGCCGACAACTCAGCAGAACACTCTGACTATCGGGCCAAGCTGTCACAGATCCGACAAATTTACCACACAGAGCTGGAGAAGTACGAACAGGTGGGGAAGAGGAATTGTATTTGTATAACAACAATAAATCTCTTCCAGTATTTCTTTAGCTATATCTCACACCTAATGTAGTCCCTTCCCTTGCAAGTGATATTCATTTTGGGCATTAGAAATATATTTTATTTCATCACTGAATACCTGAATTCATTGTTAGGATTCCAGCCTGCCACATGTTTTAGACAGCAGTACTTTTCTATCACCTGGAAAGCCTGGAAAGTCCACTTGATATGAAGTCTCTACCCTGTTAAGTTATCCATAAGACAGTCTCAGGATCTCTTATTTGAATATTTTATGTCCCTTCACAATGAAACACTGTGAAGAATCCTCTGCAGTATTGTAAATCAGTGTGTTGACTCCCTTCTATGGGAGCAAGGGTCTAAAGTACTCTTGGGGATTTGTATGATTTTATTGGAGACGTGACAGGGAATGAATGGATAGTGGGATGGGGAATGGAGCAACAAAGCTCTCAGAACCAGCAACACTGTGGTTCATGACTGACTCTGATGCCACAGAGGTGCCTCATCAACAATCTGTTTAAATATTTAACTACAGAATTTTTATATTCAGCCGACAGAGTCTGCCAGGTGCCAAATCTAGACAACTATTTAACTCTGATTTTCTATTTATTGCTGTTTAGATGCTCACAGCAGATGCAAACCTTGTCTTGACTGATGGCAAGGTAAAACCTTTATAAATATATAAGTGATATTAGTGTTAAGATTATTTTTGAGATAGAATATTGATGTACACAAATATATGGCTTGACTTGAATTACAAAACTGTTCTTGTGTCCCTCATGGGGACAAAACATGTAGTGATACATTATACAAACTCTAGCTCTTGTGTTACATTGTACACTTGACCTACTGAAATGAGATCCATTCCTCTTCCAGGGGCAATGTTCAATAGTTGACTCTGACCTCTCCTCTTGGAGGAGAGTGAGGAAACTGAGCTATGTTTTGGAGGATACCAGAAATAGAATCATTTAATGCAAAAAAGGTTTGCATGTGTCTGTGCAGTTTTCATGCTCTCTCTGAAGTTTCTCTGTGTCTCCTGTGGCAAAGAAACATGCAGTTGAGATGATTTGAAGAGTCTTAATTGCCCATTGTTGAATATTACAGTGAATGTTTTTCTTTTTAAACTTTTTGTAAAGTCTAGTGATGTTTCCAGGGCTTTTCTTTGCCCATTGTCCAACGCCTGCTGCAACTCTAACTCCATCTGTGAGCCCAAATAGGAATAAGTTTGTATAAATTATGGACGAGATATCTCCCTGAGTATTTTTGACTAAGCTCTTGAAATCAGCTCTCGCAGACCAATTCGTGACAAGCCAAGCTTTTAGAGATGTTATCTTCAGCAGGCAAGAAAGCATTATATCAGTCACACACCAGCTCTTTTCCAAAGACTGTAACGTCTTGTCATTCCCTCGGAAGTCAAGGCGTTCTGGGTTTGTCATCTTCTCTGAGGAAGGCTAGTCATTGCTAACTGTCACAGTCAATATACACCTGAGCATTTTTGTGTCACCATGCTACGTACACTGTGCGCGCGTATGAGTGAGTAGTGTCTGGCGTGTGTGTGCAAGCAGAACGGCTGTTAGGTGCATCACTTTGACTGACGTAACCCTGGTGTTGACAAGCAACAGACACCTTGACTCTGAATGCAGTCATATCCAGTGACTGATTCAGACAGAGGGAGAACGAGGTAGACTGAAAGATGGAGTGAAAAGAGAGGGAGACAGTTTAAACCTCTTGAACGTGAACGGGACTGAAAGCCTGCTGTCATTTTAGATTTCTCTTCACTTGTCACATTTTCGCTTCCATTGAAGAGAAGTCTTTTTAATATTCAGAGCACCGTGAGTCTCGCTGCCTCCACTGTATGACTCCACTGCCACATTTGTTTGGCGTGAAACCTCGCACTGTGTCTGCTGCTTTAATTTAGACTATTCTTACTACCTCTTATGCTACTTCTGTAATACTGTCAGCACTGCTTCAGCTGAGGCCAAGGCCTACTACTGAAGGCAGAGTCCCACCAGAATCCAATTTCATCCTTTTGTTCTGTTTGAAGCTGTCAAGCCTCGGTGATAGTCATTCTTTTTATGAATCCTGTCTGTCTGTGCATCCAGGCGTGCAATGAGTTCACCACCCATGTGATGAACCTGCTGAGGGAGCAGTCTCGAACACGACCCATCTCACCCAAAGAGATCGAGCGCATGGTCAGCATCATCCACCGCAAATTCAGCTCCATCCAGATGCAGCTGAAGCAGAGCACCTGCGAGGCCGTCATGATCCTGCGCTCACGCTTTCTCGACGCCAGGTCTGTGTGTGTCTGGTGTGAGTGTGTGTGCGTATGTGTCCAGGTGATTGTGTGCAACAAAAACCTCTTGGTTTTTTAAATCAAAAGATTTTTTGTTTCTGTTGCCATTGTCAGACAGATAAAAGTTCATCTTTCTTTCTTTATTTTTGTTTAGCTTGTCAGTGTAAAGCACTGTTCTGACAAACTGAAAAAACTCAGTGAAAAGACATCTACTTATACAATGTATTTGTGATCTTGGTATTTATGTAATTTACATTTTGTCCTTCTCTGTGCATCTCTCTGTCCAGACGAAAGAGGAGGAACTTCAACAAACAGGCAACAGAGATTCTAAACGAGTACTTTTACTCCCACCTCAGTAACCCTTATCCCAGCGAGGAGGCCAAAGAAGAGCTGGCCAAAAAATGCAGCATCACAGTGTCACAGGTAACCACAATAGACAACATCAAATTAACAACATTGTCTCAAATAAAACTGCACCATCTACTCAGTAATCTACACAGGTTTCAATCAGATCCATTATTTTAATAAATTGTGAATTTTCACTTGGTAAAAGTATGGCAGATCTTTATTTTGCAAGTTTGCGTTCAGTATGAATGTAGTTCAGTCTGCAGTGCAAGTCTACTGTATATTTGTGATAATTTTCATCCTCAGAAATGAACATCAGTAAGATAAAGTGATAAAAAAGGTTATCTGTGTCCTCATCAACTAATGACCATCAACAAACAAGTTAATCATTGTCATTGCAATTCCAACTACAGCAGGGATGTGCAAACTATCCCAGGGTTTATTGTGGCTGCAGATTTTCATTCTAGCCAATCAGGAGGCTCGATTCAAGAAATCCTCTGAAATCAGGCTTTAGACAGCACAGTTTGACCAATCAACTGTGCTCTTGATTGGATGAAACAAAAACCTGCAGGCACATGGCCTTGTATGGAATAGTTTGGACTTCTCTGATCTACAGGCATATACTGTAAAGCACACGGGTCAGATTTGTGACCATCAAAGACATTTAAAGAATATGTAATAAGAAATCTTTAAAAAAATGAGGAAGGCTTACATGCCTGTGCTGTGTTTTTTTATTTCAAAGGTGCCAGAGCTGTGGAATAGCAATATATATATATATATATATATATATATATTAATTCAAGTGGAAGCCACAGTTATTGCAAAGCAGCCATTAAAGCTTGTTTTAAATATGTGGCGTTTTTCACTGGCACAGGAACCACAATTCCAGCAAGTATTAATTTTAAGAAAATGAGGTTACCAGATTTTATTTCTCTATTTTGTATTTTTGCACATATAGATAACTAACATTTATTAAACAGCAATTAAGCTGCTGTATCTTGTCACTGCTTTTTTACAGGTATCTAACTGGTTTGGGAACAAGAGAATTCGATACAAGAAAAACATCGGCAAATTCCAAGAAGAGGCCAATATGTATGCAGCGAGGACCGCAGTCAATGCAACGAGTGTGTCTGCTCACGGCAGCCAGGCAAACTCCCCATCAACTCCCAATTCAGCAGGTGAGCTTCAGACTCACCAGCTTACATCAGCAGGAGCTCTGTAAATATAAGAAGAATCAGCAGGATTTTATCTTTACACCAGAGCAGATAGATATCTGTAGTGAAGAACAATAATGTGCTCATACCTGAGGCCCAACTCAAGAATTCTTTCTCTGGTATGGTTTCATTTTGACTAACAGAAACCTTTTCTTAACACAGCAATGTGGTATTACTGTCTTGCCCTTCTTGTTCCATTTTGTCTCTTCTCTCTGCCTTTGCTGACTTTCTTTCTCATTTACTCTCTCTCTCTGTTATTGACCTCTTGGTCGTGCGGACGTTAATTTTTCCTGCCTCTTGTCCGGTTGACCTCGTGCATGCCATTAAGCTGTTCAAAGGGCAAGCGGAGTCTTTTGTCATATAGAGATTTCGCAACTGTATTGGATTAGGACCGGGTGTTGAAATCAAGTTATGCGATGGTCTCTTTACATCTGGGGAGCTGGGGTCCATTAAAGGACGAAGACAATTCTTTGGGTCTTCCTGCAGATCAATTATTACTTCCTTAATGAAACACTAGCAGCATGGGCATTTAACAATAATATAATCCATAAGGGCCGCTTTAACTGGACTTAAACAGTTTTATGACGATTATCTGTCTCATGTTTCTCGTTTCCTTTTAAATTATGGTGAGGAGATATTTTAATGTGCACCTCCTGTGTCTGTAGTGTGCAGGTTTATAGAAATAACCTTACGATAGCTGCCACCCTCCTAAACAACCGTAACCCACCCAATGCGCATTTGCTTATGCATGATCATTTTAACTCCTTTTTCTGTCCCTCTCTTCCTCTCTGCTACTTTCTCTCTCTTTTCTGCTATTTGTTATCTTGCTCTCTTTTTCTCTGACTGTGTGTATTCTCAGGTTCTGCTGGTTCTTTTAACATGTCAAACTCCGGAGACTTGTTCATGAGTGTGCAATCCCTCAATGGGGACTCATACCAAGGGGGGCAGGTTGGGGCCAACATACAATCCCAGGTAGGCGTCTCTCCAAGCTCAGTGTCTGAAATCTCACAAGCTCTTGAGATCACATGACCGGTGCAGGAGTGTAGATCTAAACAATAACTTGACCCACACAGAGACACAGAGGTCATGCGAAGCCTTAAGCATTACATTAATGTAGATGCCATTGTCAACCCACAGTTGAGTAGACGATGGCAGACAGTTTTGGAAATGGTGCAACACTCATCAGCACTCCTGACAAGGGTTCACATAGCCACTGGTGCACTGTAGCTCCCTGACCTTGCCCCAGTGGACAGTGATGACCAGCACAATTTTTCTGAGTGTTACAACTCTCACCATAGATTAAGGAATCATCACTCGAGGTTATACTCTCATTTGTTTTCACTGCTTTGGGCATCATTTCTTAACCGCTCCTTCCCCCATTTTTCTATTCAGATCAGCTTTCCAAATGCTTTAGGTCGTTCATGAATATGCAAAAGGAGCGACCCTTATAGGAGGTAAAGTGGTCTTCAGGGTTGGCCCTTAATTATTGAAACTCATGTTCTTTCTGAGGGGTTATTTTTCTGAATATGTCAGAATGGCCTTGCTCCCAGAGCTATACAATTAAATGAAAGGGGGAAAAAAGAAAGAACAACTTTGTCTAAATTGGCCTCCTGAGTGGAGTAGTCTGATTTGTTGTGAAATCCAGATGGCAGGTGTGTTGTCATGCATAACCTGACTGGCTGCTCTGCAAAAAGCTGCAAAGTAGCATCCGAACACGGACATGGGTATGTGATAACATGATGTGACCAAAGTTATGTCATATTTGTATTAGCAGCCACATCAGGTAAACATGTTTTAATGTTAAGATATTTAGTTCAGTGGTTAAAAAAAATTAGGTCTATATGTTTGCATTTACAATAAACAACGTGTGATGTGTTATTCAACCAAGACTACAAATGTATTCATAATTTGTTACCTCATGCTGTGTTTTTGTATTTTTGTCCTTTTGCAATGTTTGTTATCAAGCTTGTAATAGCAGCCAAATCATTCTTATTCTCTGTTTGTAACCTTTTCCTGTTTATGGTACCCTTTTACTATCAGACTGACCTTTCCTTGTGCATGGCTGTCTTTGTTATCCGGATCTTTTGTCTGACCAGGTCTTTTGTCTGTGTGTCCCTGTTGTTCCAGGTGGATACCCTTCGCCATGTTATCAGCCAGACCGGAGGATACAGTGACAGCCTCGCAGCCAGCCAGATGTACAGTCCACAGGGCATCAACGTAAGACCTGTAAACAATCTCCTTGTTTCCTTTTCAACATTTCTTTGTTATTTCACTTTGTAGTGATTACTTAGTTGTAGGATATGTATAATATTGTATAATTATGTGTGCATGCTGGGATGCCACTTAGTAGAGTTTGCTGTGGTGGGCTGCTGTCCAGCCAGTCCCCCCCCCCTGCTCCAGTCGTGCCCTGGGTGGCAGGCAATGAGGCAGCCACCAGGCTGAGTAGCTGGACACGCTCCTAGTCTGTCGTAAGATATTAGCGTTAGCGAGGCACCTGCAGTCGACAGGAACAAGGACACAGGTGTCATCCTACCTTCCGATACTGCTCTCACATTGGCACCATAGGCCGGGTCNAGTTCCCAGTCACTAATTCTTAAAATAACTCTTTAACTAGCCTGTCAAAGGCCGGGCCAGTTTTCTAGGTTTCCTTGCTGGGATGGGCAGAGCGGTACAGGCAACACTGGAGGCAGTGTGTTAGCATGTAGATCCATAGCGACAGGCTGCGCAGAGCTGAACAGAATCAATACGACAGTCACAGGGACAGAAAGAGCGGGGCTTTGGGCTAACAGTCCAAGCACATTGGTCAGATCATTCATCCACAGGAACAGCAACACTGACAGCCAAGTCTGCAACACGCCTCGTGCTAAAATAAGAACGTGGATGCATCTAGCTCGCTACAACATGCAACAGGCTCAACAGCAAATATGTGTTCAATATACTGTTCAATGGTGTTGAAAGTCTTGTTGAAAGTCTGTGTGAAATGTCAAAATCAAAGCTCACTTCCAAACTAAAGTTGTAGCAGGAATATGGATTCAGATTATGAATCTGCAGACACAACTAGTGCCTCTCATGTTACACAATTACATGCAAATCACAGAACAAAGCACCTGACTTCAAAAAATATATGGACCCAACAATCTTTTAACTAAAGGAAATGAAAGAGAGATTATCCACTGCTTTAAACTCAGTGTCATTAAGATTTGTAATGGCTAATTGCATATAAAGAGCTGGGAAGATATCCACTTATGTGTTTGCTCTGGCGTCTGTGGCAGGCTTTGTGTTTAGATGCATCGCTATGGTTCTTGTAAGCCAACCAGATACTGGATGGCTGTAATTTGTCTTATATCTGGCTCTGACAAAAGTTTAACAGCATCCACTGGTTGAAATTTAACTGTTGAATGGAGGCTGAAAGATCAGTTCGTGCAGAAGTCACAAAGTGTGACGGTATGTGATCTTGGTGAAGAATTTAAACAAGAACTTAAATTAAAAGCATCCGTTGAATGAAAACCAACAGTAGGCTACAGGCTGGCTAATTATAACTTTAGGATGAACAACACCCAACTTCCCACTTGTCACTGGAAGATATAAAGGGTGGTGCAGAGGTGTTGTCTTGTTTATTTGTGCTTTAGGATGTAATGTTTTACTCATCTGATTCACAACTTGTTTTCTCCAGCACTGCTCGCTGGCTCACTCTTACTTCACTCTCTAGCTTGTACGACCACAGCTGCTCACTGCCTCGCTTGTTGAGCAGGAGGGGTCAACTTTGAATGCTGTTCACAAACACTGACTGTCAAATAGTGCATAGTATATCTTTAAGCTCTGTAAAAGTAGAATATGAGAGGCACAAAGTGGGGCTTATGAATTTCCCAACTGTCCATATTAATTCACATTGTGATTTTTTATCAAAGAGACTGTTTGAATGCTGTAAAATTAAACAAAGACAACTTAGTGTTCTAACACTTAACTACCACACTGTCCAGTCTAGTATCTAAATGCTTTTATTGTGATAATCAAGGCAACGATATCAAAGAAAGGAGCCAGCACAAGTAACTAAAATATAATAGCAGTGATGTGTTAAAAAGATATTAATTACAATTACTGTTATATAGCTAATATGCCATGATATAGACTGAAATTATCATGCAGACATAGAATACTTATTTTTGGAGAAAGATATTTGCTAAAAACAATAAAAGAATTTAAATAACTACATATTGTATATTTGTAATGACAATATGAGAGTCTTAGTGCTTTTATGATGAGTTCATTTTATAAAAACTAAAATTGCATTGTTTCTGAACCAGCTGTGAATGAAGTATTGGTGCTTGTATTTGTTTATTTAGCTTCAGTGTTTAGTTTTTTTTCCCTTTAAGATCTACTGACTGAACTCTTGTGGTTCACATCTCCTTCTTTATCCTTGAACAGCAATTACACCCCACAAATTGCTAGTGGGTGTTGCCTCTCCCAGAGACTGCAAATGTTTTTTTCCTCATTCTCTCTTTTTTTTCTCCCCCTCTCACTTCTGAATAAGATGACAGACAGTCTTTACGCAAAATAACAGGGTTTGGAAATAAGAGGCTGCCAAAGCACATTCCCAGCTCTCACTAATAGCATGGAAATTGCAATTAATGTCCTTAATGGTCTTTAGTCAACCTTTTATCGTGATTTTAGAAGGCTTCCATTTTAAAGAGCTATTTTTTTATTGTGATAATTTATTCTTTTATCAACCATCTCAGGGGTATATTCTGAGATATATGAAAGGTCTTCGTATTGTGTGTTTCATCTCCTCTGTTTATCTCACATTATGTCAGACGTTTGGATGAAGAAATGAGGGAAGTGGTGCAGGAATATTTTTTAATGAAGAGTCTCTTAAAAACAGTGTTTGTCAGTTTTCAGTGTGGACTGTCAAGTAGTTGGACAAACATCACAGCTGTTGGTTTTGTGTGGTTTTCATATACGCGTTTGAATTTTTTGTGGTCGTTTTTGTTTTGCTTTTAGCACAAAATAAGCCAACTCCAAACCCCTTCTATATTAAAGGAACACTGTTTTTCTACATGTTCAATATTATAGTATATATTAGAGTAATTCACTAAGCATTACAAATTAATTTCAGTCCCTGCTTCTAATCAAGTCAGTTTTACCTTTTCATGTGATCTGATAGATACAAATATGTCAAATGGTCAAGACTTTATCCTTACAGAAACTCACCCACACTGTATCATAAAGTACTCTGTGCTAGCATTAAGCTAACTGTTTCCTGTCATATCTCCACAGACAAACGGTGGCTGGCAAGATGCTCCGACTCCTTCGTCAGTGACATCACCCACAGAAGGACCTGGAAGCGTTCATTCGGATACTTCCAACTGAATATAACCATCTCTACACCTCATCCATAAAAAAACATGAACTGACCTTGCTATTCACAGTATTAAACTAAAGGAATTCACTGTCACACAGTTTGAAGATGTACTGTGAAATCCTAACCAGAAATAAACAAATCATATTTCCTCTCCTTATAACTTTGGACATTTGGGATACAAACAAGTTTCACAAAAAATCAAAACAGCACTGCAGTCGATGGAGAAGTTTGTACAGATTTCACATTATATTCAGAGGGCTGGGGTTACTTATTCACTCGTAATGTTTTCACTCATCATGATGAAGTGATATGATAAAGTAAATAAATCCAACCATTGGTTTTATTTACTTTATCATATCACTTCATCATGATGAAGTGATATGATAAAGTAAATAAATCCAACCATTGGTTTTAACCGAAAATACGTCATTCTACCTCTCAGCCACTAAAAGAAGAAAGAAGAAAAAAATGTCAGTGACCATTATTTGTTTTGTAAAAATGAAACTTTTGTCTTTGCAAGCAAGAGGCACATCTTCTTACTTACATTTTGTTGTCTCTCACCTATTCTATGGTACGCCATTTTAGACTTAAATATTGCTCAGTTGTTTACAATGTGTGCTTGATAAAGTATGTTCAACTTCCCCTCTTGTCTCCGACAAGTTAAAACAGAGTTCTGTCAGGAGATTTTACCTCTAAGGTAACCCTGTGAAGTATGTTATCTGTAAAACAATAAATAAATACTTGTCATCAAATCGGACAAGCTTGACATCATTCATTAAGATGGAGGATAAATCAAGCTAAAGGCATTTGTTTTCACTCTGTTGGTTTTGGTTCTGCAGCATATTGGTGGAGCGACAGTAAAGAGCAGTCGCAAAAATGCAAGATTCACTGATGTTGTAAGACAAAAAGTAGTTTTATCTTTTTCTGTTGATCGACGCTGGACTGTGAGGAAAAAATTAATTTATTTGAATCTTTTGTGATGTTTTCACTGTTCTCCACCGCCAGGTTTTCGATGCCAAAATGCTGACGTAACCAAAAAATAAAAACGTCAAAATAGGTGTGTCAACTTGACACCATTTTTAATGTAGTCTTACATCAGATTCTGACTATATACACACATCCTGAATATGTTGCATAATTTCTTTTTGTATCTACTTAAATTCCCCATTTTTTAGCTAGACCTGGTGCTACAATCAAACAAATAATGCTGCCCCATAAAGAAATAAGAAAATAAATACCACTTTCTACAGAAAAGAAAGTTTGTCAAGGACATCTGTAACTGAGTTTGTTTTTCAATACATGAACCACAATCCACTTAAACAGGGAAGTCATTATGTTAATAGAGTTTTACGTGCTTACACGGTGGATCCTAGCCCTTGAATCTACAGCACAGGTCCAGAGATGGTTGCAGAATGGAGCCACTGAACATGAGAGAAGCATCTGGATGTACCTGCACCTGCTGCTCAGCTCTTCCAAGGACATTTTTTGATGTACAAATAATGTTACTTCCCACATTTTGTTGGATGGTGTCCTTTTCTGGGCGTTTATTTACATATGAATCATTTTCAATATGCAGTGAACATATTATTCTGCTGGTACTGCTTTAGTAACCCTAGAATTGACACCCAAACAAATATAGACATTTGAATTTATGCTTGTCTCAAGTACTATCAGACTGATTTCTTTCAGCATCAAAAAGTGTATCAACATTGTAAATGTTAACCATTACGCACTAAAGAAGGGACAAGTCATTATGTCAAATAATGTGTTCTGAACAGTCTAACCTTGTTTATAGACATTTTTTATGTTGTGTGGCCTATTTGTTTTTGTATTTTGTTTTATTTTTATTGTTATGCTTAATGTAGGCTATTACTTTTTTGCTTTCTTACTCTCGTGAATTAGCTCATGAACTTTCAACATGTGTTTATGTGCACCATTGTGCTTGACTTGCTTTGTTGGAAAGGGTTTTCAACACATTAAAAAATGATATGTAATACGGCACGATCATACATCAGCATTTTTTATTGTGGAGTTTATGAGAGAGCAAAGACTCCGCCATCACATGAAGGCAGCGTCGTTGGTGCAACAGTAATCACGGTCACTTCTGTGATACAATAACTGAAAGTCAACCAAGGTTAGTGACTGCCAGCAGACATCCTCCTTTTATGGCTCAGCCTCTCTCTGCCTTTTGTAATGACTCCTATCCAACATATTAGTGCACATTATAGGCTACTTAAAGTAAGCTAAGTAATTTGTAAGAATGATTTTTTTAGTGCTAATGAGAGACAGACTTCCATATTTGCATTTAAAGGATTTATGATTTATGTGGTCTTTTTTTACTTTTAGAACTGAGTGAATTCTGAATGTCCCTTCTATAAAGAATTCAAGCTGTTTACTACAGTTATACAGTATATTCAGATTTGTTCTTTTCAATTAAAGGATAATACTGGAGATATTTTATAGACTATTTATATTATTGTATAAATCTCAAAAAGACCTAAAAAAAAAGTGTTATCCAGCCCTAATGTGAATCTATAAGTACTGGTTAATAATATATAGTTATCTTAAAAAAAAGTCTGGCACTTTAGTTTATAGCACAAATACAAACAAGTGCAAGTATGTTTTTGGAGGTCAGATAAATACACATTAAGTGTCCTTGTGAGTATTAACTATTGATAATGTGTATGAATGTGTTACAGTGTGAAGAAAGAAAGAAAGAAAGAAAGAAAGAAAGAAAGAAAGAAAGAAAGAAAGAAAGAAAGAAAGAAAGAAAGAAAGAAAGAAAGATTCACTGCAGATCATCTTACTCTCAGTTTTTACATTTTGTCTTCACCATCATATCAAACTCTCAAAGTAAAGGAGAAGAATAGTCACGTCCTTGTAAGATTCTCCCCTCAAATGCTACAAACAACACAGTTGACATTATCTGGCTGGACAGTTGCATGTCTGACAGAATTACTTTCATAGCAACTGAATATTCATAATTGGCCAAACACAGGGGTGAGGGTATAAGGGAGCAGTTGGCGGTAAAGTCTGTAGACGGTCACAGGCCTTGACTGCTGAGCGAGTGTGAAATGCCAAGGCCAGACTGCTCCCCTGCGCCCTGAGGGGAGCTAAGGAGCCGGCCTGATCTCACCAACAGAGTGGGCATCATAAACAATCAGACAAGACTTCATCCAAAAACATCTCCCGGCTTGTGCAGCCTTGCTCAGTGCTGCGCATTCATGGGCTTATGTCTGTTTGCAATGGTCACAGCATCAAGCTTGCTGCATTATCGTCTGAAACAAAAACATCTTGTGCAATAAATTGTGTAGAGGGATGATGGCTGTTGTTTAGTTTTGCTTTGTTTTGTTTTTTTGCTCATCTGTAAGGGGTTTTGTCATGCAGCGTGGTTTTAACACCTCCTCATTCCTCAGAGGTGGTACTGTGCAAGCTGATTGAAATCTAATGTTGCTGTTGACATCTGCCTCCCCAGCTGTCATTGTACCGCTGTTTATAATTACAGCTGCTGCGGAGGAGCATGGGTGGGTGGCCCAGACACCTTGTCTCGCCCTCTCAACAGAGCCCAACAGACTGTTCTAATGTGCAGTGACACAACAGCCCTGACCCTGCTGCTGCTGCACTAACTGACCACATGAGTCCTTGGGTGGTGCATCCAAAATTCACTCATTCACACACTGTCACTCAGACTGGAATTATACTATGCATAAGAGACTCGGTGTGACATCTAAATCTCTTAAGTTGCAGGCCCACAAGACTTTATCACTTTTTTCATGATGATGAGATATGACGGTTAAAAGAGCATAACATTTTTTAAAAATGGTCACATTAAATTAGATTAGGGATAAACTGGTTTGATCGGAACACAAAAAACAAACTGAGTCATAAACTTATAGGTTAAGAACAAGAGTCTCGTCCCTCTCCACAAGATGGCAATGTTAGCACATTTGTTTAAAATCTTAATCAAATAATGTAGATGCTTTTTTTATACTGTAAATCTAAGTGAAAATGCTGAGTATTCCTATGTTGATATACTGTGGTTCTTATATTTAATCAAGTGACACAATTAGTAGATACTTTTCTTTTCACTTTGTTTTGTCTTTCAGTTTCCCTTGCATAACTCTGAAACTATTTGTTATGTCCCCAGGGTGATGACATAGTCCTCAGCTTGCCTTTCCTGCTGATCTCTCTGTCCCACTCTGTTATACACTGTAAAAAAGAAAAATTGAAAAAACTTTTTAAAAGTAAAGCAACCAGTAGCTTTCTCAATTGGGCTAATGTGTTATGTCAACTTATGTTAAGAAGTTCACTCAAGATGATATCTTATCAAACTTAATATTACTATTCAGAGCTACTTGTGTACTTAATTCAAGAAGACTTAAATTATTACATTTGATAAACTGGAAACTGTTCATATTTTTTGTTGAGAGAACCTTACATTTAACTTGAAATATTTTTCCCTCTATTCCGTTGACCATTAGTTGAGCATACTCAAAAATCCTTTGTAACATTGTCTTACGTTTCAACTAGTTAAAATAAGCACAGGTTTTGTTATGTAAAACTCAATAGTAAAAGATGACAAAAAAGCCTGCAAGCAAATTATTATTATTATTAAAAATGTTTAATAAGAACAATTAGCAAATATCTGCATTAAAAAGGGCAATGCTTCCTGTTGTTGGACTCAAGTGAGCCACTCCATCATCTTCAATAACTCATAGCATTCCAAGTTCAAGTCATTTGATACACATCCAGAAGAGGAGAGGAGAGGAGAGGAGAGGAGAGGAGAGGAGAGGAGAGGAGAGGAGAGGAGAGGAGAGGAGAGGAGAGGAGAGGATATGCAGTCACTGCTCATCTGTGCTAACTGAAGGACAGTGTGTGTTGTAAAGAGCTCCTTTTTCCATCACAAACTGTTTGGGGTAAACATTTGGATCAAATGATAAAAGTACATTGGTCTTATTTGATGCACTGTGCACTTGCAGATTACAAAAGGTAAAATTGGTGAACTGTCAGGTTCCTCCATGTATATCAAGGTTGTGTCTGATGGTTCACTATGATAGAACTAACTGCAGGAACAGGTTTCTTTCTATTACTAACATGAGAGCAGTTTTGAGGTACACATTGTTTGGTAATGTGACATGACAGCACTACTTCCAAGTCTTATTAACAAACATCTACCTGTGTACTACCTGCACCTTAGTTACTCCAGCAGATGCTTAAACTACTATCTGAAGTTTTCTCAACTTCAAGCATTCAGTGGTACATTGTACTGCTTATTCGTAAACTTGAAATTTTGGGTTAGCTCAACTTTTTTTCAAAAAAATTCTTCACTCAGCTTGAATAAAAGGCTTCAAATCAACAGTTTTGAAGTTGGACTTTTGAAGGTGGTTGTCCCAAATTCTCAGAAAAGAGTATGTGTGAGTGCTGTGGTTAACTGTGTAGTGATAAATTTTGTTTTATTGTAGTTTTACTTTACTGAGTATTGCCATGTTAATTTGATACTTCTACATTTCAGTGTGAATCGTAGTAGTTAGCAGATTTCACATACAAAAATTTAAAATCTGATGAGCTTGTAAAATATTATGTATTGTTATAGATTTAACTACCCAACAGTAGTAAAATAGCTCCACCCTAATTAGATGCAACATTATATCACAGCTTCAATGTCAAAATCTGAATTAGATAATGGCCATTATGATTACACCACACAGAAATGTTTTGACCCTGGTTTCAACTGGCCAGATACACATGAATTTAGAGATGAAACAAGGACAACAAAGATAAGTAGACAAACATATCACATCATGTACAAGCAAACAGATGAAAAAATACAGGTAGGCTACATGTAGAAAAAGAAAGATGGATGTTGAAGCTAAGTAGCAGGAAGGTAGGTTATGTAAGAGTGCAAGAAATGCTGAAACCAATATTGAATGGACAGTATAATTATGAGTTACTTTATATTGGACGTAAAGCAGGTGGTTATCAGTACACAACCTTCCTAATTATTTGACTGTGATGGGATGCTATTTTAATTTACTTTTAAATTTTGATTACCGGATTTTTACCTAGATAATAAAGTACATTGTGGCATATGGCTACTTTTACGCAGGTCTCTAAGTACTTCCTTTGTTTTGTGTTGAACTGATGGATGGGGGATTAGGGTGATGGGGTCTGCTGATATGTGTTGTGTTAGAGCGCCCCTGGAGGCCACAGTGCTGCACAACACAACACAAAGGGGCTGCAAAAAATGCACATAGCCGAGAAACAAGCTGAAAACATTCCTTCACCCCGATGCTCCTCCTCTCCTCTCACCGCGGTGCCAAATCCTCCTAAAAGCAACACTTTCTTGAGACAAGGGCCTTTCTGTGTCTGCGGAAAACAATATGGCACACATCGCCGTCCAATCCGAGGGAAACAGCGGCGGGATTGTGGTAATCTAATAAGAAAAACTGAATGTCTAACACGGCAGGAAAAAGTTTACTCATTCATTGATGCACACTTACACGAGCTTGGTTGCAGACAACTTTTTGCACCATGTAGATTTACCGGTATTAGCCACGTGTCTCTGATACTGCACCGTCTTCAACTTTGTAGAAGGTGTCAAACATCGTGTGTGGTGACTGTAACATTATATCTGTGTTCATTTGTATCGTCCCAGATTAACGATGACTGGCCAGGCTACCGTTTAGATCTGTTCAGCTATCCTGCTCACTACACTGGAGATTTAGACTGTGTCATCGTCCCACATGGCGTTATTATGGACAGGTACAACAACACTTAACTATGATGATTTCTCGTTGCTAGACTAATACTGTGGGTTGAAGAGTCTACATGAGCTTTCCAGATGTGTCAGCTGTGGCTTCTCAGGTTGCATTAAAGCTACACTACGTGGATATGTGGTTTTGAGAGGATATAATTTATTTCAGGCTTTACAGTGTATGGTAAAACTGTTCGGCTTTTCTTCTAAAAAATATATTCTTTCCAACCTTCTACCTGTATAACAACACAATGAAATACAGTACTGTATACATACATGGGCTATTTACCTCTTCTTTTGTCCAACCTCCCCATGACTTTCATTAAATATTTGTAATGATATTTTACTGTTAATTTACAAATAACAAGAAGGGCAAACATGGTGGATGTACTGTAAATGCTGCTATGCTGCTCTTTATCATTGTGAGAACAGTTTGAGGGATCATCCACAGCTCTAAGCTAAAGACCTGTAATACAAGAGTACCAAGAGTACAGCTTTTCTGTAGAGGGAGATGAACATGTATTACTTGTATCATTAGTCCAGAGCTCACTATCCTCATGTGCAGCTGTCAAAGAAGAAATTCACTTTGTGTTGTTTTCAGAACAGAACGTCTTGCTCGAAACATCATGGATGACCTAGGTGACCATGACATTGTGGTGTTGTGCGTGCTGAAAGGAGGCTACCAGTTCTGTGCTGACTTGGTGGACAGGATCAAGGCACTCAGTCGTAATTCCAATCACACAATCCCCATGAGGGTCCACTTCATCCGCCTCAAGAGCTACCTGGTGAGTTTGTGTACACTGCATGACCGAAGGCACTCAGACGCTGACAGTTTGGCTTAAGTGTGGTGTGGGAGAGTGGAGAAGCACATTTCATGCTTAAGATTATCAGTCATGATGGTTGTGAGTCCTGTGACTCAGTCAGAGGATGTTATACTTTATACAACATTATGACAGTGGCATCTTTGTGTAACTTTGCCTTGACTGTCATGTTTTCATGTGGTCACAACACAATGAAGAAAAAAACCACAGACCTTATATGAGCACTTTGGGATTGAGTTGTTCTGTAAAATACACTGGCCACAAATGCATCATTTAATTCTTGTTCAAAGATGACTCCTGTCTGTAAGTGTTCTTATCTCTATGAAAATTATCAATGAATTGCACAATAATGTAGTCTCATCATCAAACTATGTACTTCACATATTATAGAAGCAATTACTTCATTTAAATGCGTTCACAATTTTCAATGTAACATATTTTTCATTGCTACTATCAGCAGTGTCTTAAAATGTGTCTCTTGCGTTTCTACTTCCACAGAATGATCAGTCGACAGAGGATCTTCACATACTTGGAGCAGAGGATTTATCTTTTTTGAAGGGAAAGGTAATATTGTCATCATCTTTGAAAACAGCTTATTTATAAACACTATAATATGCCTAGTTACAATAAGAGTGGCTTCACACTTGGACCTTTTTAGCCTTCTAAGCGAACTCAGATCGATGACTCAGCATTTGGTTTGTGAATGTAAACCGGACCAACTCAAAATTGAAACAAGAGTGTCATCCTCGTGTTGGTTCGGATTCAAAAACGGACCTTTCATGGGCCTTTAGGTGTGAACTTGACCTCAGTCCCCTTAAAGAGGACTAGAAAGTGGGCCAACAGCAAACAAACTCAGTTCTTTTTGTTTTCACATTGTGAAGAGAACTGAGTTCTCTTTTTGGTCCATTTCAGTTCTAATAGGGCCGCGGTCCTCTTTCTGTTCACACTTGCAATTTCCCCCAATACAATCACGTGACCTGTCTACAGCAAGCAACAGCGCAAAAAAGGCGAAGTGCACCAGTGAACTGAACCCGTTACGCTTTGTGTTCACACTACACAGATTAGGCAAGCTGCACCGCGGCTTTTTAGCAAACTGCTTTAAAGGGGTCTGAGTCTATTTGGTGTGTTCACATCTGCACAAAAAATGCTCCTTCATCGATTCACTTTGAAGGCTGAAAAGGTCCAAGTGTGAAACCACTCTAATACACAGACAAGTGACATGGCAATGGCAGCGTATTGATGAATGGCAGCCTCAAGAGGGCAGCCTTCCCTCTAATCTGCCATCTCCCTCTCTATCCTGAGGAAATGGTTGAGTGCTTCCGTAAAGGAGATCGAAGATGGCAGTTTGTGACAAACCCAGCTATGATCAGATACCAACTGTTTTCTCTCTTGAGCCACATGTAATTGTTAAAAGGCTTCTCCTGCTTTATCTCAGTGGATGCAAAATGTTGCATTGAAGTGTAAATAGGAGGATATGTTGATGGGTATCACAGCAGATCAGGAGAATGACACAGGCGCTGTTCGTGTGTATGTGTGTGTGGTTATCATGTTATCAAAATCAACTGCTCAATGAAGTAGAGTGTATTTGTGTGTATGTGTTTCTGCTGGCTGTTACTGAAGTGTCTTTTTTGTACAGTATAGACCAGCAATTCTTAACCTTGAAGACAAGACCCCTATAAAACATGCAAGATGAATCAAGGGAATTGCAAAATAATTTGTGGCGTTGTAAATAAGAAAGAGCAAAATTCTGTTTCACCAAAAGTGTCTTTATTTTACTGTATTTCAGGTATAATGATCGATAATGATAATCTTATATATACAGAATACATACACACGTGCACATTTTTATCATTGATCCCTCACGTTTATCACGTGACAGATATCTAATAGAGACATATCTTTATAGTTAAGCAATATACTTTATTGTGTAAAATAAAAAAGTGTGAAACAGATTTTAATAATTATACATAACTATGAACGAACTATAACTAACTAGATAACAATAAACATAACAAAACCAATCATGTATGTATATAATAAACTTGGATTAAGAAAAAAAGATTCTGCCTATATAATTTATAAAACTATATTCCTATACTTTGGTTCATGATCAAATAACTTGGTGTTTAGTCCTAACTTAAGCATTTAGCTCACAGCACTACTGTTCCTCTAGTAAAGTCTCACAGAGCAACTATAGCCTGTTGTTTTTTCCCTCCAAACATCTGTACATATCTGTGTGTGTGTGTGTGTACTGTGTACATATGTGCATGTGATAAATGACTCAGCGTACTACAGGCATCATAAGTCAGTGAGAGTATTCCAGGGGTAACATAAATCAGCTGATCTGAACACTCACAGTCATACACACCCCTTTAGCTGAGAACACACGCATGCATGCACAGTAAATTGCCCTGTAGCCAGGCGTGGCATAGATGCCTGAAACATGAATAGGATATGATGTAGTAAGCTTGAGTCATTGTCGGCTGCTTTGCGCACTGTATTTTAAGTTTGCTTGTGAAATCCCTGAGCTCCATGTGATGTACAACTAAATTTAGTCTTCAGTTTGTAACTCAGTGTTTTGCTGAAAGAAGTGAACTAATGTGTGTTTGTGTGTGACAAGGAACACGTTAGTTAATTCTTCACCTTCCCACAGTAGCAGACAGGAGCTTCCCCTTCCTGCTTGAACTTTTAATAACACATTTCTCCTGGGTTTAGGAGAAATGTGAAATGACATAAGTCTGTATGAATAATGAGGCCTAAACAAAACATGACTGCATACGTGAGTGAATCCTTTGTTTGAAAGTAGAGTACAAGGCATACATATGGCAGTTAAAGAGTTTGTTTTGTTATCTTGACCTAGCTAAGCTCAAGTGAAGCTCACATCATGACTCTTAATATAAATGTTGTCCAGTTGTCTCCAGTTGATTAGACAAACATTTGTAGGATATCAGCAATGTCACTGGCATTCAAAGAAGGACTGCTGCATCACAGATTTCCAATCAGGACATAGACTGGTGTTTTTCTGCGGAGGTCATTTCCTTATCATATCATTGGTATCATAAAATGTAATAAAAGTTTTACTGATATAACATTTAGTTTAATAAGCGTGATTGGGTTCAGCTGATATACCATGTTTAAACACTTTCATTTTAGTTTTTTACTGCAAATGTATAATTTGTTGTTGTTTAGATGACTATCTGAGTAGTTTTGTCTGTATTATCCTGGAATGTATGTATGATTGATCACTGGATACAGCAGCTTGTTATCAGTTCCTAACCAAGAATACTTATTTGCTTCTCTCCCTCTCTTCCCTCCCCATCACGCTCTCATAAGAATGTCCTGATTGTGGAGGTGAGTCAACCGTGTTTATTTGCTTCTCCATTTTTTTTCTCTTCATCAAATGGGCCTTTTCTCTTTCTTGCTGTTGTTGGTTATCCAGGTCAAGATAAACCATTTAAAGTTTTCTTTTTACTTCAGTGCCTCAGTTCATCATGGAAGGAAACTTTTTAAC
>JANJYP010060721.1:0-10907 GCA_024605115.1 Rastrelliger brachysoma
GAACATATACAAGTAGTCTTTTATTCCATATACCATACAGACATTAACACAGAATGACTGCATCAGGGAATTGATGTATAAGATCCACTCCCAGGTGTTATTTATGTAACCTACCTACTGCAACCTACTACTATTGTATGATGAAATTTTGTATATGATTTTATTGGTGAGTTGGACAATCAATCCAATCAATCAATGCAGGACCACATTTTGCAAGTTTTAATGTGCCATATGTGTGCATGTTTGTGTGTTTCTAGGAGGTGGATCAGACCGAAGCCATGGATATGAAAGTAGACGACTCCCAAGTGTGGGTTCCTGCTGACGAGCCCATCGTTAACCCAGCCTTCCTCTTCGACTCCAAGATCTGGGAGATTTGCCAGGAACTGCCCATCCACTGGATCCATCCCACCCCCCTGAGCGGTGAGAGCAGGGGTCATCTCTGCCTCTAAATGCAGACTATTAACACTCTCACTGGAGGGCATCCCTGCAGGCCATATGGATGTCCATACAGGCCGCATGATTTCCCAACCATATGAGCAGGAGGCCCAAGCTATTCTGTGTGTTTGTAAAGTTAAGACACAGATGGTCAGTGGTGGAAGAAGTATTCAGATCCTTTACTTAGGTTAAAAAAAAAGTCAATACCACAGTGTAAAACACTATATGGCATGCAAAAGCCCTGAAAAGTGCAAAAGTATTATTGTCAAAATGTACTCAATGTCTCAAAAGTAAAAGAATTTACAATACACACAGACATTCTTGGATTACTATCATCTATGTATTAACATGTAAGCAACATTTTAATGATGGCTGGTTAAGGTGGAGTTTGAATGCAAAAAAAAACAAAAAAAAAACCCCAAAGACAACATGAATTAATTTGCTATTAAGTGCTTTTTTTCTGTTAAAATACATTTTAAAATGTTCAAATTTAGTTAGCTGAACNCGGCTGGTTAAGGTGGAGTTTGAATGCAAAAAAAAAACAAAAAAACCCCAAAGACAACATGAATTAATTTGCTATTAAGTGCTTTTTTCTGTTAAAATACATTTTAAAATGTTCAAATTTAGTTAGCTGAACATTAGTGTTTCAACCTGTTGCTGTAAAAATCAGATTAATTGAAGAACCTTGTAGAAATATATCATGGGGATATGAGTCTTGACTCATAGACTGACGTTTGCTGCTTTAGGACTAAAACTATGTCCTCTAACTTACTCTATGAATCTTATAAATCCTGGTTAAAAGGTTAAAAAATTTCACTTGCATTATTACATAAAACATTTAGGAGTAAAAGATGTACAAAAGGCTCATCTTTTGCTGTGTTTGAACTACAGTGTGCTGCCTTTTTTCTTTACTTGCAGTGCACGCAGCATATAAAATGTTAATCTACAAACTAAGGTCAAGTATAAATGTAGTGGAATAAAATGTACAATATATTTCTTTGAAATGTAGCAGAGTAGAAGTAGCATGACACGGATATACCTCAAACAAAGTACTTCAAAACTTTACAGTTGGATGTACTTAGCTAGAATCTATCACTACTGAGGGTCATCATGAGGGAAATGTGGTATTTTTTTGTATGTTTCTTAAAATGATGTGTGGGCGTTACTAACTACGATCTGTAGAAAATGTTTTGTGTGTTAGTATCAGAACAGCAACACCATTGTTTAAAAGAAGCATGAAAAAGCTTGGCCTGAAATCCTACGAATTTCTCCTGAATGTTAGTAATTAACATCATGCCACTGGGAAAATACAGTGTACAAGCTGAAACTTAATCTACGAGTGTTCTTATTTTTTCTTCAAACAATATTACAAAACAGATTCAAGTATATAAACACATCCTCTTTTTTCTCTCTCTCTCCCTCTTTCTTTCTCTCGTGTATTAAGACTCTGACCTTCACGAGGAAGAAAACGTGGATGCACCCGACGCAGAGGTCATAGGTCAGCGTTTCACCAGAGACGTCCTGGACCACGTTCCCGTAAATGACTATGTAAGTGAGCTCCTCTGCAGCACATCAACTGAGGACCACACCAAGAGATACAGTTGAACCACTTCAATCAGCTCCAATTCTGCCTCGAATCTTTCTGCATATAAATCGCTCACTAATTGATGTTAAAACTGACTTTGTGCACCAGAGGGCACAGCAATTGCTCTGTATATCTGTTTAAGTAAGGCCAGTTCATTGAAGACTCCCTTAATGTCTCTCCATTAATTGAGAGAAATATCCAGCCTTTCAAAGGCAGCAACTTGTGCCTACAGCGCCCGTTAGTGCCTTTTTTCACTTCCTTTTTTCTGCGGCAGTAGAAAGTGCTGTACAAAGAAGCACTCTCAAGGTCACTTATTGCTTCACGGATAAGTTAAAATTTATTAATAATGCTTTAATTATCAAATCATATAGAATGAACAGAAGGGCCAAGTGGCAAATTTTGCTGTACTGCATGTAAACCACTCAATACTATATGATTAATTATCCCCGACTCTGAGGGAGAATCACATAGTCAGATGAATTACACAGAAATTATGCACAGGAAAAAAACACTTTCACTGTGAAGATAAGCATGTACATAGACAGGTACAAAGATATCAGATACGCATGCACACACTCAGACATTCAGCACTTACAGGTGAATAGCCACTAAAGCTAAATTCAAGGATAATGACTCGGGCTCTGTCTCCTCCTCAGAGCTGTAAGAAATGGTAAGAGACACACAGAGAAATGAGACATCCTATAATGTTGACATTTATCAAGCCCATCCCAGAAATACCTCCTGCTCAACTCTTCAATTTCGCCCAGCTTCTCTGTCTTCTCCCTCATCGTCTGCAGTAGGAGATGCAGTGCTATGCAATTAAAACATACCAGGGGATGAAAAACTCGACTCTCCTTTTGAAACGTTCTGCCTCTATCAGCTGAGTAATGCACACCACTGCAATCCATTCCAGCAGCACGTCCAGACTCTGTTTGTGAGTCCAGCGATAACAAAGGGCTTTGTGACCAAGCAGAGGGCAGGCAGTAGTCTGTAATTGGGAGACTGAACTCCGGCTCATGCCAGTGGGATGCCACATGTGTGAGCCAAACCTTTTTTTTTTTTTTTTGTTTGCTTCATCCAGAGTCGCAACTCATGTAAATGCGTGCACAGTCAGAAAACACCTTCAACCAAGCACATACACAGTCTGCTACTGCTGCACTATTTCTCTTTGTACCTACATCCTTTCATCTATCAAACACACATTCACTTCATCTACCACAGCCCCTCATCTGCGTTTCATAAATCTGAATTTCAGTGCTTCTTCCTCACATTTCTAAAGCAGAATAATCATTTGAGTCCTTGTGACACAGGCTGGCAGATATATGAAATTGACCTTTGCCATGGCTGCCATGTCAGAGTGCAGTGTGTATCAGAGGTGGCCCTGGAAATTTCAAACTGAATAACTACCATCTGACAAGGCTGAAGGGATGGTACCACTGTCCTTGACCCATATAGCAGGGATGGGCTCTCAGTATGAATTGAATTAAACAAGTTTTGTGTTTCTTCCTCTGTGTAGGTGTTTCAGTTGTGTGTTAAAAACGTAGACCTCCTCACAGAACTCTGAGAGACATGTTCCAGGTCTGACTAGATGCCTGATCATGCATAACAGAGCAAAATAGCTGAAGGAATTCGCAAATACATGAATGCAGAAGCTGTTTGTGCCTCCAGAGGAATCTTCACACTGAAGCTAAAGCTCCTTATCACTTAGGTAAACCGGCAGAGTTTACTGAAATACATGACTATCTCTTTATTCAATTACATCCGATTTCACTGTCATTCCACCTCACTGTAGAGCACAGTGAGATGAAAATCTGAGATCAGCACATGCAGCAAAGCATTTCATATGTTGTAGTGTCCTGTGTGAAAACCCTTTTCAAATACAAAGCAGGTTTTGAAACAGAAATGTTATCTCTGCTGTTTTGATCCCAGAATGAATGTGATGAGCTCTGCTATGAGATTTAATAACACATCTAGGCATGTGCTTCAACCTCATGAAGAGTGGTGATCAGCATGTGTGAAATAACACCACCAAGTGTGGAGATTAGAGGAGTCGTGCCTTGATTCGTTACATCTTATTGAATGACTGACGCATTTTTCTACTCTGCAGACTCATTCATACCCACCTCCTCACATTATACGCAGAGGTGCTTGCGTGCGAATGTGTGTGTGTGTGTGTGTGTGTGTGTGTGCGTGTGCATGAATGTGTTTGCATGTGTATATGTGAGCCCGAGTATGTGATGAAATCAGATGCAGCAAGGGGGTAATGGCTTTTACTCTTCATTAATGCTGCTTGTTTGTGAGTGACTGCCTCAGATTTCCCAAGGTGAACCATTCTTATCACCGCAATATTCCACTAGAGACGGCAACTCAAAGCCAGAGTGATTAATATGTACCCTCCGTTTTAAAAGGATAGCTCTGATTAATTGTCTTTAAGGTACAATGCTGCCTATTGGCTGTTTGTTTTGATAAACACTGCATCATTTGAATAAAATATTTCTTTCATTTTCTCAGCCAGAGTGGTGGATTTCGTAACATCCCAGTTTGGGCTGTGAGGAGAAGATAAGATTATCGTTGGTCCATTGACAGCTTTTGTGTTGTTTCCATAACAGATTGTTGCCTGGAAGCTGATGACCTAAAACCTGACTGAAACAATAAATCATTAAAAGCCTACCTGCACTTGTCATAGTAATAAATCAAAACCCATCCTAGATATCATCTGTCCCACCCTTCGTCTGTGTTTTAAGTGTGTCTCATGAGTGTGTAATTTTACTCAATTTATCATAGCGTACATCAAACACATGCTTCTACTGTTTTTTCTGAGTCATACTTGTGAGGAATTTAGTGTTACGTGATTATAGTCTGTTGACTGCCACAGAGGAGACAACACAATAAAATATGTGTAAACCAGTGTGCTCGACTACACACTGACTTATGAAGTAGATGCAAGAAAACCCCTAATTCCCATTCTTAATGTAGCAGGAGACTATAGAGACTCAGCTATGCGTTCCTGCGGGTCCTGTCCTCTTAAACAATTCCCACACATTTTCTATTCCCAGCAGCGGATGTGTTTTGTTTTGCGCTATTACATGTAGCTGAGTCATTGTTTGTGCTTGCAAAGAATTATGCCAGTTTGTTCTGCATGTGAAGTCAATGCGTAGCCCGTCGACTCCTAGATCCAAGCAGTTTAACAACTGCGCCAGATTGTCTCCGAGGATTCATTTACTAAAAGAGANCGCGTAGCCCATCGACTCCTAGATCCAAGCAGTTTAACAAGACTGCGCCAGATTGTCTCCGAGGATTCATTTACTAAAAGAGATTGAAATGTGGTCAAATGCGTACTGAGGGCAGTCGCTGCCTCAACTTGTGTGGTGAGTTAAGTGGCACTTCTCCGAACCCCATTTGGAGTTGCTTTTGATCAAAGGCATGGCACTCAGCTCCCACAAGTGTATGAGGGCATGAACCAACCAGCACAATGGAAAAATCTAAGGGCCATTAATTCTACCCAATTTACCTTTCGTTTGGGTTTCATTTGCCCCCTCTATAAATTCAGAGGCAGCCAGCAAGAGCAAATGAAAGAATCCTTGTTAGGCGATCATTACTCTGCTAATTGCTTCAGGAATGTGCCATGCACTTAAAGTCAAGGTCAGAGGGAGGCCGCCAAGACGTGGGGAGCTCTAATTTGAATGCTCTATTGGAGGAGGGGTAGCCATTTTGGTGCACAGTGTGGGCTTCAGTCAAGGGAGTTAAGAGGTCAGAGATGAAAGAAATAGTGTAATTATACCGGTAACTACCAACATTAGAGATCCTTTGATTGAAGATAGCACCGGTAGAGAGTCTGTGAATGCTGGAATCAGAGATGGAGCATTGCACGGCTGACAGTACTGCTATCTCATGGCATAATAGAAAGGTCAAGGGTATTATATCATGTTTTATTCTCTTGCAGCTTAAATCAAGCTAGCTCATTCTCACCGCTATCTTGATCTCTTTGTCACAGTCATCAAGCATGGTACAACTTTGCATTTTCACAGATATCAATTCTGATCTTTTCACTCTTATTTGGTTTTTACATATATTCTTCTGACCTACAAGCGAAGCAGGCTCATCAATTCACGCCTCCTCTTCTTCTCTCTCTGCCCTTGCCTCAGGAGTACTGGCATTTGTCATGTGTGTGATTGTAACCCTGCACAACCCTGTGTCCTCTGCAGAGAGACGTCGGCATCGAGCTGGATAACAGTCTGGATGAACATGGCTACTGCTGCCAGTACTGTCGCCGTGGTTACCATTACTGCCGACGCTACCACGAGCCCCTGGGTGGTTTCAACCCATGGCCATACTATTACCAAGGAGGTCGGGTCATCTGTCAGATTGTCATGCCCTGCAACTGGTGGATCGCCCGTATGCTGGGTAGGATCTGAGGAGAGTTGGTGCCATCTGGGAGTTAAACTGTTCATGTCGTCATAGGTGCAAATACCCCTCCGATACATTTTCCAGCTCACTTGTTAGAGCAAAACAGCCCATTGCAAAAAAATTATCCAATATGAAAGTTGACCTCTTTAGTAATAGCAAACTGTCTTAAAAGGCATTGGTCGTTTACAGCTGTTGAGTTTTCTTTGTTCATCTGCACATTTGTTATTCCTGCAATTTCATCCTGCGCAATGGATTCAATTTAATTTGGAAGATGTCACCAGTATCAAGTCTTTTCTATAATATACATCAGCACTGTCTGTCCTTTTACTTCTTTTTTTTTACTTTATAGGTTCAACAGAGTTGTCCTATAAACTGTACTGTAATGTATAAAAATGTACACAGTATAATAACAATATGTATAACTATCTTCAAGTGGTGCTATCTCATTAGATATTTAACTATATATCTTACTCTGTTTTTTAAGATCATTTTTTTATTTTTCTTACATGTCAAATATAGCAGAAAATAAACCAAACCCTCCCTCATACCCACCGTATGATCGGCAAATAATGAAGTCAACATTGNTATTTTTCTTACATGTCAAATATAGCAGAAAAAAACCAAACCCTCCTTCATACCCACCGTATGATCGGCAAATAATGAAGTCAACATTGTTATGGTGACTCGGTGTAGCACTTCTTAGATGTTCACATGTGTTACAGAAATTAAAATAAAATCTATAAAGACTCCAGATGAAAAACACTATTATGCAATATGTTCAAATTAAGAAAGGACAAAGTCCAGGCATCAAGAGATTTCTGACTGTCTTTATGTATTTTAACATTATTTTTTCTCTGTTTCTGTGCCATGCTAAGGAAGTATGGTATAATTAAAGGCCCCAGCTGTCCATTTTGATGTAGTTACTGTTGTGTTATCCTCCATTGTTTTCACTGTTGTTACAATCTACAAAAAGCTTTAAATAGTGCAACTGTTCAAACAGTCTCCTCTTTGCTGAGGCGATTTAATCTGTAACACCACATCTCAATCTGTCAAGCTGAAATAACTCTCTGCAACTAAGAGATAAGCAAGCAAGATAGGCGTTTGTAATTGATGTTCTGTCATCAAAATAACAAGGTGCACAAATGCCCAAGAGTATTCAAGCTATGTGGGATATTCTAAAGTTAACAGCGAGACAAAAACGTAGAGAGCTCACTGCTGTCACAGTTTGCTTTGAAGTCTTGTGTGTGTTTCTATCTCTTTCCTGATTTCTTCCAATTAAAATTTCATTGTATGAATAATCTCAGTTGTCCTATAATATGAAACAGTGTGATTTCCTTGAAAGAAACTTAATACCCCAGGGTGTTTGTGTGAAAAGTGGTGTGGTGTGGGTTTGAATGAATCCATATAGTAGACAGATCTCATTCTAACCACCAGACCCATTGTTCATTAGCAGAAACATTAAGCACTCAATTAAAAGTATTATGACAAGAAAAACAGGACAAATATGCTCTGATTGTCTCTGCTTTATCTCCTGAAACTCTCCTGAGTATCCAATGCAAAACAATGCTTTGTTTACTGTATTATAACAGCCTCTCACTTGGTAAGTAAATCTGGCAGTTGGCTCATGTTGGTTCAGTGTGATAATAACGTCAGTGATATCAATAATAATTGGCAGTGAAAATGATTTCATGAAAAAGAGAGTGAAACGTATTACTATATGTAAATGTTTTATGGATATGCTCATACATTGAGTTCAGACTGCAACCATATTGTTATTTTTAAATCAATAATGTCAATGGCCCAAAGCAACATGTCAAGTAAAAAAAAAAGTGGCATGAGTTAACAAATGCAATAATTGCAAACATACTTCAAATAAACTGACAAGTGTACTGCAAAGCCCCCGAGGCAGTTATGAAAAGTTCATAAAATAAGTGTTTATATAATTCATTTCTCACTATTTCCCGCTCATCACATCAAATAGTCAAGTGTTTATTAAAACGGATGCATTCAGCATGATGCCGCTGCTACTGCTGCTTGTGATGTTTTTGTAAAGCTTCCGCTCTCACAGTGTTGAGAAATAGTGTAAAGTGTTATTTTTTTGTAAGATGCTGTTAGTTGTTGTCTATCTGGCAAGGTCTCTGAGGACTCTGAGGACTCTTTTGTGTAGTCGTGAGAGTAAATTGCCATGGAAGCCCTGAGAGTCGTTTTGAATGGGATGGCTCACCCTGACTGGAGAGGCTGATACAGATATTACAGCTAGCTCCCTGAGAACTCCTCATGCCCGTTGGGACAAAAGTCCAATATTAACCATGAAAGTCAAGTTTTAAAAGTACAGACATCTTACAATTAAAAATCATCATGGAGTCAGGGAGGCCCAGAAAGACACTGGATGATGGAGATAATGCAAAAAAAGATCCTGCTACAACTGATGAATGCTAAAAATTACATGCATACAATAACAACTAACTCCAGACTTTACTGAAAGCATCAGGACAAAACAAATCTTTAGCATAAATCAACAGCTTTTGAAGATGTTTGCATTCAGTGTCTATATAACGTAATGCACACAAAGCCATATTCGCCTAATTCATTTAGCTTATTAAAAGGGTTATTCAACTGAGTGTAACGACAAGCAAGACCAACGCTGTGCAGTTTAGCTGCTTTTTTTTTAAAATTCTTATGAATATGCAAAAACTTGATCTTTGAAATCAAATGATCTTTGATTGTTAATGTAAGCCTTTTTAAAAGAAGCTCATACATCTTTATAAATGGAAGTTGATTTGCATTCCTATCATGTGTGAAGTGGCTCANTTTTTTTTAAAGAAGCTCATACATCTTTATAAATGGAAGTTGATTTGCATTCCTATCATGTGTGAAGTGGCTCAATACTGTCTTCATTAGATATGAGAAAAATCTGTGAGGCTATGGCAGTGAGCTCTCCCCTCACAGACAGAATGAAAGAATATATCATCTCAAATGAAGCCACACACAATTTTCTCATGCATTTTATACACTGTCTAGGAAAACCCCCTTCCAGCAGTTGTTTATCACTGTTTTGATGAAGAGAGGAAACAAGATCGACTGCTCTGCAGGATAAACAGAGATACTGAGCATCTACCAGGTTGATGCAGTTCAAAGGATTTCGCCTACCTGGCCCGAGGAATGGCCACTATCTTTGACGCTCACAAGTGAATTAATTCCTTTTGTTACTTATCAAAAATGCAGAGAAACTTCACTCCCAGCTGCTTATTTACATTTCAAATAAGCGCTCATTCGTTTAGATCCACGAGTTGCTATTCTAGGGTGGAGGAGAGTGAAAACCAATGTATGAGGAGTGTCTGTATTTAGATTAGTGACCTGAAGGAATAGCTCTCTCCTCTCCAGACTGAGATGCAGGCTCTGTTGAGGACACATGTATTACCAGTGCCATCTTGTGTGTGGAGAGGTGTACTGCCTCCAGAGGGAGTGTCTCCAAACCAGGCATGGTTATATATTATCATTATTCTTATTATTATTTTTGCTTGTTTTGTTTGCACTTTTACAATTTTTACAATTGCACACCTAAAACAGATTTATTTTACCTTTTATGACTAAAGTCAGATTTTAGAGTGCTCTATTTAAATCTAACCTTGGCTGCAGGTTGTTGTACAGTGGCAGTGGCCATGAGACTGCATCTAACATCTTCCCTCTGAAATGTTGCAGTCAGTTTGGTAACCTGATGGTTAAATAAGCTCTCCCTGTACTGTTCCTGCTACAGGCTGGAGGCACAATAATGTCAGCCGTCATCCTTCAACTGTTCCCACTGTGAGAGGCAGCATGGCACAGCAGTAAACACTCGCACTGTGTCAGTGGCTGCAGGCGACACAGAAATAGTCCTCCTCTCCCAGGACCCGGCTCTCGCTCCATCTTCAGGGTCTCTGACTCACTAACCAAAGGAATAGCACAGACGTAATGGCTGCTAGTAGCCTTTCATTATTTTAGTAATCCATAACAACCTCTGCTTACCATATGGCAGGCGATCGATGAACTGCTGAACAGAAAAAGCAAAGTGTCTGTTTAGATGTAATGGAGGGTTGTTTGTTGCTGAATGTGTAGCTTGCACAATGATTTCAGACTCCAAACCTTTTTTTGCCATCTGCAAAAGCTTTAAGAAAGTGTCTGGTGGAGTGAAGGAGGTTGTAGTGGTGGCTGTGGCTGTCACTGAACTCCTGGCCCTTTGTGTGTGTGTGTGCGTGTGTTTGTTTGTGTGCGTTAACCCTATGGCAAGATTGATGGATTGTGCGGTGCCCAGCTGTGCATGTGGGTGTAGACGGAGCTAGGCACAGTAGGCAAGCCCTGCTGCCAGACAGCTTCCTCAACACCCTGAAAACACACACACACACACACATACACACACACACACACACACACACACACAATCAATCCAGCAAAGTACACATACACACAAACACAGAGACATCAACATAACACATGCTCTAAC
>JANJYP010060734.1:0-18357 GCA_024605115.1 Rastrelliger brachysoma
CACCACAAAAGTTATATTAGGCATACTCCGTGCACACACAAGCACTTGAAAACATACATACACACACAGAAACTCTAACTGGCCTTCACTGAGTAAGATTTGCTCCTTGGCAGCAGATGAATGACACAAACTGACACCCAGACACATACTCCCTCCTCTCTTGCAGCTTTCCTACTGATCATCATGCACTTGGTTGGGCCCGGAGAAAGACAGTACGTGTGCGTGCTTGAGTGTGTCCATATTATGACACAAGTGATTATCTTAGCATGTGTGATTTGACGTATTATATGCCCGATCTGTTGTTGGTGTGTGTGCGCGCGTGAATGTGTGTTTTACTTGCACTTGACTAGCCATCTATGTGAAATGAGTGCAAATGTGCCACTGAGGTGTGAGTGTGTTTGTATGCATTGTGCCTGTATGCGCTGCCAGTCTCTGTGCTTGTTTGTGTGTGTGTGGCCTTGGTTGGTCTTACAAGTGGTGGGGCAGTAGGCTTGTGTACACTGGTGAGGGAGAGACAGAAAGAGAAAGAAACAGTGAGAAAGCAAGAAAGACAGAGAGTAGGGGGTCTCTAGGGGTTAATAGTGCTACATGATTGCGGTCCGTTGTAGGTCAACCTGTTGTTCTCTTCCCCTCTCTCTCTCTCTTCCTCTGCCTTTCCCTCCATTCCTCCCTCTCCCTAGCTTGCACCTGCCTACTCCGCCCCGGCATTGTGCTGCTGTGAAAACGTTTAACCGATGCTGAATGAACCAGCCACCCCACCCTCCCTTTCTCCCTCCCTCACCATTCCCTTCAGTGTAGAGAACTAGCAGGGGTGGGAGTAAGGGGTGGGGGGGGCAGGATATGGAGAGATGGAGAGAATGGGGCAGGGGGGCAACAAAGGGCACATTCTCCCCTCCCCTGCATACTTTGCCCCACTTCATTCTGGCCCAGCCCAGAGCAGAGGGCTTTGTTTCCGGGACAAGGCAGAAATATGGCTGATCGCTCCGCTCTTCCAAAGTGAGCATCACAGTATAGGAGAGGGGTGGAAGGGCAGGTTAGAGGAGAACTGGAATTACAACGTATTGGTGATTTGAAAGGTATGAACATGATGTTCACTGCTTGACGGGTCACAAATTCCTCATTACCTAAAATGTTATAATGCTGTAACCTTCCCATAAATGCAGGGCCTTTTGCTATGCTGGAGTGGGATCACAGCTAGTTGAGTGGGTGAAGTTCTGGATTGAGCTCAGTTAGCTTCTCACTCGCGGTGAGTTTATGGCATGGATACAGGTGCTTAAATTTAGTATCATATGCCTCTTCAAACTGAGGCAGCAGATGAGACATTTGGAGGAATCACAATATGTGCAATAACAGCAGGTCTCGTATCAGAGGTCAATGATAATAGGATGTATTCCTGGATTTTGCTCCATGTGACTCACTCTGACTCTTAACTATTGAAATTATAAACCAGCTTCACACTTCACACAGCGAGTGTTGTTTTATGGCAAGACAGGAAAACATGTCAATCCCAATTATTTCATTTAAGTTAGTTGCCCCTCGCCCCCTCTATAAATACCCATCCTCAAAAGTATGACAAAGAAAATTGTGAGAAAAACAAACTTGTGACATACAGTGTTCTCAGCTACATTTTTCCAGTGGCCAGTGATGAGCTTCTTGTCCCCTGCTCTACTCTTCTCCATTTGTGAAGTTGGTGTGACCAACCATTAGGGGTCACTACTGTGGTTATAGGAATGTGATCCCTAACTGGGTTCCCACCAAAAACATAAGTATTTGTTGGTGTGGAAGCAGAGGTAACATTTTTGGAGAGGAGTGAAGAAACTTTGCCTCTGCACGACCCTTGCATCTCTAACTTGTAAACTAAGTGTAAGTGTGAATCAGGGAGAGGAGTCAGGAAAATAAAAATAATAATAAACTAATATCAGTTTCAGGGTGCTAGCTGGTCAACTTCAATAAGCACTGCAGATAATTACCTGTATCTAATAATACAGACGTTAGCTACTTGATATTTAAACTACATTTACTTACAATGGCGGTCAGATATGTGGCAGTCACACTACTATCATTTTCAAGGTACTAGCTGGTTAACTTCAGTGAACACTGCAGAAAATCACCTGTATTTCAAGTACACTATTCGTGTGCTGGTAGGATTTTTTCAGTCCTTAAAAACTACAAAATTTTAATCTTAACATATCGATTTGTCTTAAATGTGAATATTAGCTAGTTTTATGATACAACACTGAACAATGTGTTGTGGAAATAGACATAACAGAGTCTAGAACAACGGAGCAACATTAATATTAGTTAAGCTGCTAAATTTATAAGCAACCACTGTACGACTCTAACACCAATGAAAACAACTAGCTTTACAATATAATGGCAGAGCAGAGCTGTGGTGCTACTACTGTAACTTATGAGGCTGAAAATAGTGCTGTGGAATTTAAAAAACCAGAGTATGGAGGAAAAAGTGACCACAGGAGCTCTAACATGTCAGCTGAGAGAGATGCATTCTGCTGCAGAATCAACCTTAGACCAGTGAGGATGGTCATGGAGAATGAAGACTGAAATCTCTGCCATTTGTTTTGGTAAACCTGACAAAATATTGTATCCAACTTTTATAACAATGAATACAAAACAGTACATGAGTATCTGTGTAGCCTGTAAATTGCAGCTGCATCCAGTGGCATTGAACAACACTCAGTTTGCACTGATGCATGAGATCAGTGCATAATGTAATATATCCAGAGCTGATGAGTAAAAACATTCTGTAAATAAAAGAAGCCTCACTAAAGAGATATGATCCTGTTGCTCACAAACTTTGTCTCTTCTAACTTTGTTATTGGTGCTCTGCTGGACATGACGGGACACACACGATGCATTCTGGTTGTTGTATGATTCACCCATAAGAGCTGTATGAGGGATCTAGAAAATGTCTCTTTTCTCATATGGCACCACTTTAAAATATAAATTTACATTTCTACATAGGTCAGTTATAGTTGCAAGAAATCATCAGCAGTGAAGTTACCCCACTCTCTGTAGTAAAGATTACAATTGTAGTAGCATGCTGTGTTCCTGGTGGATGTTTCCTCTGAAGTAGAAGTGAAAATTAAGCCCTTGTTTAACAACTAGAAACATCACATTAAAGCATTATTGTCTCTTCATTCTCAATTTCCCTCAAGTGTAAAAACTGGCAACTTGTTTGTTCCCCGAGTGTTTTTAAAAAGGAACTCCAGGAAATTACAAACAAAACTGGGCATAAATTGAACCAATTTGTTCTAAAAAGCAACACATATTTACAAAATAATTCTTGGAATGCACACACAGAAATTGCAAATATATTATTTATAAACTTAAAGGTATGTTTCACAATGAATATTTAAAATGTGTTCTGCAAGAAAAATTTCAGCTAATTAGTTTTTACAACTTTTAAAATGCAGTTTATATCATAAGACTTCACTTGAGCATTTGAACTTATCAACACTGACTGATGGAGAAAAAAAACTGATAAATGGTTTCCAGTGTTTAATATCCAGTGTTACACAAGTTGCTACACCCATGTATTTGCTCAACTTGTGTTGTAGTTATTATACCTTATCAGGATTTCTGCAAAACAGAAAAGTTTGGTAACACAGAAAATGAAAAGATGTGAATAATTTGGTATCTGAGAAAAACTGAAGCCAAAGCTGGTTATGTTTCCATTGTTCAGTGTCAGCCCTTGGCTCATTATTGTGGGGAAATGTATTTCATAACATAGTTTTCTCCCAGACCTTCGTAGCTTTCACACCAATAGTCCTCTGATATGGAAGAGGAAAAAAAACATATTATTTCAATACTGTATTCATTTTGCATTAAACAAGGCACATTCATTCAAGACATATTTTCAGTCTGTCTCTCTCACACAAATATCCACAGACACACACACATGCGAACATATCCATAGAGCGAGGCTGAAAAAACAATTACAGTTTCTCATTAAGGCACTCCTAATCCCTTTATGCAAAACACAGTTACACAAGTACACACAATGAGGAGAAAAAGAGAATGAGGGAGGGGAGGAAAGAGGAGGGAGAGTGAAGAAAAAAATGTAGCGCAAATGCGAGGAGAATAATTACATATATCATGAAGCCGTCCCTTTTATTTCGGATGTCACTTCTGATGTCACTGGCCGGCTTTGGCGCTAATTTGAATTCAGACCTTTATCAGTCGCCGGCAGCAGATTTTGAGTGACAGCGCCACCAAACGCCTCTCGCCAGCCGTCCTATTGATTTCTCTAAATCCCCAACAATAGCATTTGCATGCTTGTTTCTGTTATAATACAGATATGCCGTTTCGGAAATTAAAGAGCGGCAGGCAGACCAGAGGTAACTAATTGTGTGCCTGTGTAATGAGTGCAGTTTCAATTTGATATAACCCACAGCTTTTCCCCTCGCAGGCCTGCGCTAAGTACTTTCAAGTCTTTGTGGGGAAATAATTGATTTTTTGTGCTTTGGGCACAGGGAAAACTATTATGATCTTTTTGAATAATGGCAGCGGAAGGAAAGGCACGTTGAACGATTTAAATTGGTATTAGAGGAGAGGAAGGAAGGAAAGAAGGGCTTGGTGACGGGTGGAGGACTGATAGCGTAGCGGAGTCCTGGATTTGACTGACAGTCAGCAAATGGCTCCCGGTTTGTTGATTACTCATTCTCTTAAGGTGGAAGTGGGGCGATGTGAGGTGTCGTTGTGGCAGTAAGGAAGGCCACATTGAGCCTGACTGGCTGGATTGCTGGCTCGGGAAAAGGACAAGATGGAAGGATGGTGAGAGGAGGGCAGTCAGGGTGGTCTGGCTTGCTAGCGATGCCAGGGGCCTGTTAGCGGGCCAAAACAGTGGGTGAATGAAAAGCACACAGGGTGGGGTTGGCAAGTTGTCATATAGCTTCAGGGTGCCTGTGTGTGTGTGTGTGTGTGTGTGTGTGTGTGTGTGTGTGTGTGTGTGTGTGTGTGTGTGTGTGTGTGTGTGTGTNAAGTGTGCAAAGTCATAGAAAACGCAGCTCTGGATGGCTTTAAACCTGTACTGCACACGTGCATGTGTATATGTGTGTGTGTGTAGATGCATTACAGTATGTGTGTCTGTTTGCACCACATGCCAACCAGTCTGATTTATTGGAGGGAAATGTGATTATTCTGGATATCAGTGAGCCATGCTGTCCTTCTCTCTCATGACTGTGAAATCCTTTTTTTCCCTCTCTCCCTGCTCTCTCATTCTCTCTTCTCTCCTGAGGCTTTGTTTCCTTTGTAACAAAAGCGGGGTTTCTTAGTTAATTCGGCATGTTCAAATTTCACACTCTTAATTGTACGCAGAGATAAACAGGTTTTTCCATTGTGGACAAGGGTGCCGGTGGGAGAGAGAGCGAGGGGCTACCGGCTTTGCTCTCCTGTTGTCGTTTTACATGGTGGAGGGTAACAACCGTGCCATGTTCTCTTGTCCTTTGAAGCCCACTGGTTTCCCATTAAAATTACAGCGACCGTTTTCAATGGCGTTATCCAATACTCGAGGCTTCTGAGTGACAGCCACGTACAAAAGGAAAAGAGAAGACTGGTTTGGGAAGGCACACTGTCACCATACAATCTTGTGAACCAGACACACCGCCGTACCACCAACATCAAATACGAGGAGAACATGTGTACAACACTCTCACATGTCTTACTGTAATAAGAGGTACAGTCACATGTTTGTTTATAGCAGTTGCTCTCTGCAGCTCATGTTGTATTTTTGGTGGGCTACATTTCAAAGTGACACAAATATTTTACACAGTGACAATATATGATGCATTATAGGGAAATAACCCTTAGCTTTTTCTAGAAACATATAGGGATAAAAGTAGAATAAGTGTCATAGAACTCAACAACAACTAAAAGTGTATTTTTATTTTATTTTTAAATGTTTCATGACTTTGCTTGAGTGTTTTCATTTTTAATGCCATGAAATACATTGGATACAAGAATAAATACTTGCTGATTTAGTCAAAAAATAATAATTTTAGTGAAGAGAAATACCAAATTCAAGATAATTTACCTTATAGTTTCTGACCCACCATAGCCATTTTTCCACATGTAAGGACACATCGTTGGATCAATCACATTTAAATACAAAAACATTCAATTTTGTCCATTATTTTGGATGCTGTCAGTCTTATTCACAGTTGAACCCTTGATGTGAAAAGCAAACACATGAGATCTCTAATTAATACTGTAGTTAGCTCTTTGAATGAATAAACCTGCTGGGTATTGATTTTTGGATCTGTGAGGTTGTCTGTGCAATTATGCAGCGTCTTTTAAGGGCTGCATGAATTCCAATATCATATCTGCACATGGTATGCTGGGAGAAAAGGCAGCATGATAGAAGAGGGTAGAAGAAAGAAATACAAGGAAAGGAGAAAAGATCACCCCGGGCACAGAGGTGACAGTAGCTGCATGCGGGTTGCTGTGCTTTGCCCTGTCTCATCTCTTGTCAATACAGCCCAGATGTGATGGCTTAATACTGTTAGTGCAGGCTTAGCAAGGTGTGGTACGACACTGTGCACATGTGTCTTTGGTATGTATGTGTATGTGTGTGAGGGGTCAACTCACACAAAGAAGTAGGATGTAAATAGTCCCTGCTTTCTAGTAATATCCCATGTCTACACAATCATACACACACATACATATGCAAACACATCAAGTCTAGGCCCTCTGTATTGTGCCAGTCACATTGTTTCTCGTGACCCTCTGTCAAGAGGCAAGAAGGCAGACAGGTCAGAGGATCAACTGAGCCCAGAATAAAAAAGGGTTACAAATACTGCCATGTTAGGCTGTCTTTAATCAATGACTAAACTTCATGTATTTTATATATTTTCATTTTACAAAATTGTAGAAGAAAAAAAAATCTATAAAAAAAGCTAGTTAAATATATTAAAAAATCATAAGTATCAGGTCGAATATAGACTATTGTCTGTTCACATAAATACTAAAGATAAGTTTTCTACCACTGTGCCACTTCATAGGAAATAAATGTTTCTGTATTGAAAATAATATGCATTATTTTACTAATGAAAAATCACCTTGAAGTGTAGCATTTACTTTAGCAATACAATATCATTCCACGCGCCTTTGTGTGTATTGTTTCCATTCAATAAGTCCATTGTTTGAAATCCCCTGATGTTTTCCTACAAGGTGCTGCATGCAATTAAAAAAAAATCAAACCCAGAAATGCCATTAATGTGAAAGTGTCTCCTGCTACAAACCCAGCAGCTCATAAACCAAAGAGATGCTGTCAGCCTGAGGGTGGTTGTGACAGTTAGCAGTGTTAGAAAATTGTGTTTATTTTCACTTGATGGTCTATTCAGCCGCACTGACACAGCTGAAACAAGGCGGCTTTACTCAAAGGCAAAGTTATCATGATGATTGGCTCAATCCACTGAGACAATGGTTAGATTTTCTATAATTTGAGACGGAGTCAAGTGAAATTACATTAAGCAAATAAATGAAATTGCATAGTATGCACAAAATTACTGTGGTTATAAGCAATGTTTTGGCCAGTGTATGTGAGCATGGGAGAAATCGGCATTTGCTTTTATAAATATGACAGAATAATCACATATTTCTCACACACTCTCAAACAGTTTTTTCTGATTTCAAAATATTGTCCAGCAATGCCACTGTGACATGTGCATATATCATCTAAGTGTTATGATATCAGCATAACCAGAGTGTGTGTATGGCTTGCAATACGTACATCCCAGAGTGTGCAATACAGAATGAGCCACTTTAGAGTGTACACACACACTGCTCAAAGCACTTGGCCTCTCTTTCTATCCCTCTCTTTCTCCCTCACCCACTTCTCACCCTCTTTCCATCAGTCTCTCTCTGTTTGTCCCTCTATTTCTAAATGAACCTCCTCGTGCTCATTCCATCTCCCTCCATCCTCCTCTCTCCCTCCTTCCCTCTCTCAGGGAAGCGGCGGTGGTTAATTTAGTTGGTCATAACTAATAGCAGCTAATCTGCGGGCGGGAGTCTGCCGAGGATATTGGACAGTGTCGAGGTTAATCGCAGCCCGCCCGGTTAGCCAAGGCAGACAAGAGGAGAAGAGGGGAGGAGGGTGGAAGAGGAAGAGGTGGTGGAGGAGGAGGAGGGCTTAATTCCACCGAAGGCAAATGGCATGCTGGTTTTTATCTGGGCCCCTGATAAGGGAGCGCTAATACACCGAGGAGAATGGATGCTCAAGGGCCGGGTTCTCCTTATCAGCAAACTTTACAACAGGAGCCCCGGACTAACGGCGCAACCCCCACGCCGCGCACAATAAGCACCTCATTTCACCTCTCAAGCAGAACTATCACCACACCACCACCCACTACCCACCCGCCCCTCTCATACGCTTGCATGCGCATACACACTTGCACACACGTACGCCGCATCCTCTCCACTTCACTTTTCCTGGTTGCCAACCCCACCCACCACCACCTCCTCCTCCTCCACCACCGCCATCCCATCAAGCCACAGAACACACACATTTAGCTGGACACACACACTTGCACACACGCTTACATACGCATTGCTTCCCTCCCTGTCTCTCTGCAGCCCAGAGCAGACAGCCACCAGGAATGGGGGAGTATTATGAGCGTGGGCTAATTGGAAGATCACTCTAATGCATTAAGAGATAAAATAGTTTGGCTGCGGGCCTAGAGGCAGGATCAGAACAACATTGGAGGAAGCTATCTGGCCCTGTCACACATTCGCAGATTTCCATACTAACGCAGCGAGAGCAATTACCCCAAACACAGAGCTCTGTTGGCGCTACAACACACTCCCTGCCAGTACCACGGCCCCAGGAAATTAGAGGAGGTGTGTGTGTGTGTGTGAGTGTGAGTGTCTGTGTGTGTCTGTGAATAAGCTTGGGCAAGGGAGGAAATTGGCTTAGTGTTGTTTGATTGTGTATTTGTTTTCTGGGGAAAAGAGGGAGGAATTGGCTTTAGGATGAGTTTGGGTTTTACAGGGTGGCCATGGGTGTGTCGTCAAGGGAGAGAGAGCGGGAGAGTGGGAAAGAGCAAACGAGACACACATCCACCAAAACAAAGATATTAAGACAGTAGGCTAATCAACATGGCTAATAGGGGAACAGGCATCTGCTTGCTTACACCCTGTCTGTGTTGTTTCTCACATGCTAATCACTGTTTGTTATCACCGTCAGTGGGAGGTGTGTGTATTTGTGTGTGAGTGTGTGTCTGTGTATTTAGCTGATTTCTGTGTTTACAGCTCTTTGACAATATCATCCTCTGTGTTCTTTTCCATTTAAAATGAGGTCTATCCTGTTCAAACTGAGTGACTATGACGTTAATTTCTGTATGTGCAAATGTGTTTAAGTGAAATTCTTCTTCTTAAAAGTTGAGGAACATTTCTTTGTTAAATGGCATAAATGTTTTCAACCCCATAACAAGGAGCATGGACAAAGAAGATGCTAAAATACATCTTTACATCAGAAAATACATTCTGTCTTGATGTATTTTTAAGTGAGAAGCAAATTTATTATCTCAAAAAAATAATAAAATTCAAAAATGCAAATCATTTGTGCTGCAGTTCAAAACATGCACTATGTTATAGGTGAAACTTGCCTCACAACTTCTTAATCAATCTTGTATGGGTTTTGAATGATATTTACACCACAGTTACCTTCATCGCTCCAAGGTCCCAGAGTCTCTCCACTCTTAAGGCACCTGTAGGCCCGAACGGCAGGTGTAACAGGTAGGTGGTTCTGGGAACTCAAAGTCTGCCTGGCAGGTCTTGTTCAGATTGAGTCTGTGCTGGCATCCCCCTGTGGGCAGAAACAAGGACTCCCTTGACTCTCCTCAACTAAATGGATAACAGGTCACGGCTGGAAAAAGAAGGTGCTTACAGTCAGAGCAATTTCATACCTTAACCGAGACAAGGCCGTTTAGGCACTGAGGCACACATTTACACACAAACACACAAGGAGGTCTTCGTAGATCCTTGCTGTAGGGTGGGACAGACAGCCCTTAGCGTCCTCAACCATTGTTGTCTATGATTTGCCGTTAAATCCAATTTATCGCTGTTATGGAAATGCATCTCTACCCTCTGGCACATAAGGCTGGGTTTATTCCACCTAACCCCTCCATTTATCCATTCCTCATCCTCTTGTTCATTTGTTGTGGTAACATGGCTTAGGTTAATGCAACATGCCTGGGGAAACAGTACAATATAGCACTTACATTCGATGTACTGTATTTGGCAGATGTATTGATCAAAAGTGTTATCAGATAAAATGCCACCACTTGGAAAAAAAGTTCTGGGCTTATACTTAAAATCTAACATTACAGTCCCGTTATTATAATCTTGCATCTCTTTTAAAAGTTCACCCAATTTAACAAAAAAAAAATTGATGCTTCTCACCTGCTCAAGCAATGAAGATAGCTTTGATTTTATTTACTGAGCTATTGAACTTTTTGCCCCCACTTCAATAAAGGTGAATTAAAAATTCCATTAAAAAAAAATTCAATATCTCTTCTTAGAATCAGTGTCCTCATTATTCTGGATAATTCACAGACCTGATTGTAAAAAGCTTCCACTGGTTTCTAGGAACTAAAGTAACAGGGCACCGACACAACACAACGCAAATGAAATTCCCTTCGCATCCATTGTATTGAGATGGCAGGAGAGATCTCAAAAACTGAACAAATGAAACCAAAACTATTAGCTTGGTAAGATATCTCTAGAGGTAAGTGAGAAAATGTGTATCTTATAATAAAGGTAAACTGACCCTTCAAATACAGACAATGAGTGAAACAGTGGTCCCCAAACATTTATCTCTGTGCCCATTCTCTTGTAGCACAAAAAGGTAGATATGCTTCAAATAATCTTGAAAAAAAAAGATACACCACTTACACAAATATACACATACCAACAGAAATTAAAAAAATATACACACACGCACACTAGCACTTTCCAGAAATCCGACATGGAGACAGACGGTGTCATGTGACAGTGTATGTTTTTCCTCCACCCCCTGTGTAGTTTGCTAATTGCTCACAGGGTGATATGTAACAACTCTAGCAACTCCCGTCGCAGTTTTCATTTCACCGGGGGTAAACAAAGGCTCGCTCTGTAGATGTGGGGAGGAGCTGTGTGTGTGCACTACATTAATGTGTGCCTGTGCCATTGGTTGTGTATACATGTGAAGTGGGTGTGGGTATGACTGTTTGTGTGGGTCTGTTAGTAGATGCTGAGGTGTATGATGAGATGCATCATAAGACAATAAATATTCATTATCACACACACAGACACAAAAGCCTCAGGCACTTTGGTGGTTTTCCACTATGAAGGGCAATTGGTTCCAGGTGTCAGTGAAAGGCAGCAAATGGCAGCGAGGCCAAGATGTCTGAGATAGCTACCGTCTGAGCAGAGGATTTCAAAGTGTTAGGATACGCTGTTAAACTCTTAACACTCCATCTGTCTGTCTGGTTCACATACACCTGCACAAGGATATATATACACACCTACGAACACACATCAGATCAATACAGAGTAGGACGATGACAGTGAGATGCTCAATGTGAGGCCAAGAGTCTTTCTGTCTGTATTTGCTCCAACCACTCTCTCCTCCTCTCCTCTCCTCTCCTCTCCACTCCTCTCCTCTCCTCTCCTCTCCTCTCCTCTCCTCTCCTCTCCTCTCCTCTCCTCTCCTCTCCTCTCCTCTCCTCTCCTCTCCTCTTCTCCTCTCCTCTCTCACCTGTCTACTCCCTTCTCTTCCTCCCCTCTCCTTGGCTAGCCACTGCAATCTTCTCTTCAAACAGTCCACCATGGAGCATTGTCTCACCTCCACTTGTCTCCTCCATCGCCCCCCCACCCACCCATTCTCTTTTCCTCTGCTCTCCAGCCGTCCCCTCCCTCTTCATTGTCCCTGTGAAACAATTGGCAGATGTAACATTTAATTACGGCGGTATCTGCTCAGGCTCTGTTGAGGCAGAGCGAACCTAACGCCACTCAGAGCAAAGGAGGAGTTGCATTACAATTCGCCGTGAAGTGATTTATTCGCCGAACAAGGCGGGAAGGAGGAGGGGGGCGAGAACCAAACAGAAAAGGTAATTTCTTGATACTCGCTACGAAAAGGTCAAATGCTTTTTAATGACTGTGTTTTCTGATAATGCAGAATGGAGTACGGCGGCGACTACAGTCACGACAGTGCTGGTGTGGGGGAAGTGGGCCCAGCAATAATAAAGCTGCAGATTGGTATCACATTGCGACGTTTTAATGGAGTCTTATGGCTGAGGACTTCATTTGCAGCAGCATTCGGCCCTTGCCTCGCTACAACTGTCACTGTGTGTGATTTCTCTATTGCAGGCGGGGCCTGTCATTGTTGTTTGCCCTCAACGCGAGCCAATTTTAAAAGAGCAAATTAAGTATGGCCCATTAAATGTTGCCTTTCACACAGCCATCAGGGGTTATTGAATGGTGATTAAAACAAGAGAGAAGATATGACTGTGTGAGCAAACTGACAAAGCCATGTAGCTCTGATACCTGGCATGCATGGAGGCCAGGGAGGGGAAAACGGGGAAGTGAATAAAAAGAGAAAGGGACTGATAAGGACAGAAGGGGCGGGGTTTATTAATGAGGACAACAGCCATACAGCAACCACAGAGAAGACATCCAGCCTATTACAATAGTCAAACTAATTTATATTCTGAGGGACTTCACAGAAAGGTCAGATATTGTGCTGGTCAGCTCCTTTTGCAGCATTTTTAAAGTAGCCATTCCCTTCACCTCTATTACAATAACTTCCATTATCAGTTAATTTGTAAACAAAAGTTAGTTAGTTAGTATGGTGCTGTTAGCTATCAAATACACCTGTATCTCCCATGGATTCTGCAATGTTAAGCCACTGCACAAAGAAAAGAGGAACAACCAGAAAGAGAAGAAATATGTCTCAACCAGTCTTGATATTGATAATAATAAAGTGCACACAAGAACGCATTTTTAACCATGAAAGCTGCAGAAGCCAATTTTGTACCATTTTTGACACATGTATATTATGTATACATGGTAGAGCACTGCCAATCAATATACAGAAAAGGAGTGTATTTCTCTACATTATGGTCCTCAGGTACAATTGCACTGTTTGGGTGCAAGCTGCATTTTGCACCAAATCATTGCTATTTAAACCAAAGTGATCCTTTAACTTCTCCAGCTGGAGGTCATCCTGTGTGTGTGTGTGAGCTAACATCCATATTATTTCTGTGATGTGATTTGACAACTTAAAATGTAGAGCAGGTTAGTTTTTTTTGACATATCTTTAAAGACATTTTGAGATTGAACTCACAAGCTTATTAAGTACAACATGTGTGCAGTTAAAGTGTAAGGCCACTTAGAGTTTCACTAACACTAATGCATGCACAAAAGGCTTTTAAAATTGATGTGGTTTTAATTATAGCTTTGCCTATATGCTTCAGCAACATGGTCCATATTTGTACTGCATGTGGCTCTAAGTCCGCTGGAGTTATCAGTGTATTGCTCAACATACCCCCCCCCAACCCCCCCTTCATCTACACCCAAGTCCTGTTTTGAAAATTACATAATTCGCCTTATTAATGAGTGTGAATTGTACTCGACAATTAGAGATGGGTGGAAAATGTTAAGTTGGGTGTAGAGAGAAATGCTTCCAATTACACAACGACACGGGGCCTTGTACCTTCCCAGCCTCCACCGCCGGTAATTAAATCCACAAGCTTCTTAACGAGGCAGCCATGAAATAAGAGTTGAAGGGTTAATGCGACTATCATTTCTCCCCGCAGAACGACTCCACGAGGCACGCGCCCGCGCGCGCGCGCGCGCACACACACACACACACACACACACACACACACACACACACACACACACACACACACACACACACACACACACAAATTAGCATAAATATCCACTGCAAAAACAGAGCAACCTCATTCCTTAGTCTTACCTTTTACTGTTGTCATGTCATGTAGATTTTTTTAGTGGAAAAAAAATAATTTAATTAGGAAAAAAATGTACAGTTAAAGCAGGACTTTTTCCACTCTTATAGCAGCAGAATATTTGTCCCCAGTGTCACAATGTTTTCTCTTCCTCCTCTTCTGTCTGTTACCTCTAAAACGGGAAGCTTTCTTGGTCTCCTCCCATCCCGTCTCATTCTGTCATTGTTCACAACAAGGTTTTCCCATTCTGTCTAAGTAGCCCGGGCCACAACATGTTAGCCTAACTCTGACAATTGCGAGGCAAACTTATGCCACTGAGGAATAATACAAGCCAGGGAGTCTGTTGAGATGATTAGGGAGCTGCTGCTGCCCCTCTGCGTTTGCCGGCGGAGTGAAAACAGAATAGACAGTCACTGCAAGGCCACTCTTTCATTTTTGACATTTGTGTAAAAAAAGAAAAAAAAACATTGATAAGAGGGGCTATATATGCAAGTAAACGTGGAAGGATTGGAAAAGAAGTTTGTAACATGTAGGCCCATGCACTGTAGATTTACACACCTTTTTTGACAAGCTATAGGCTAACACATTGCACTAATACCACAAAATGTCAAGCCGCATAAATTCGTGTTATTACAATATCTGCTATTAGTTAATATGAAAGTCTGTGACTCAGACTCAGAGGCTTTCTTATAGGAGCAAGCATATTTGTCCTGCATTAGTATTTTATTTCGCGACCCAGTGACATCCGAGAGCGCACGGCCTTGGCTATTTGATAATTTTGTTAACTTTTCACCTCCGTTCAATATCCTGTCACGGCGGCTGAAGGCTGTGCTTGCCTTGTGCCATTATCAGCAGCAGCCCGTGACTTATTGTAATGGTTCCCTTCAATCACGGGAGGATGTATTTGAATTCATAATAGCGGCAGAATCTGCGTCTAATCTGCAGCTCCAGCTCGGAGAGCGCGCACAGAGCCACAATGTGCGGTCACCCGCGCTAATGGAGGGAGCCTCTCTTCACTGACAGCAGCACTCTGCGTGTGTGCGTGCGTGCATCCGTGTGTGTGTGTGTGTGTGTGTGTGTGTGTGTGTGTGTGTGTGTGTGTGTGTGTGTGTGTGTGTGTGTGNTTTTAAAAGTGAAATTAATCTAATAATAGGTTGACTGTTTGTTTGGGAGGAAATGTGTAGACTATTGTAAAGGCTCATTAAGTTGACATATATGGTGCAGAAAAATATATTTTTAATATAATTTGTTAGAGGCGGAGGAATCGTTAATCTGCTCTAGGGGAAATTAACCCCTCCGAAAACAGAACAAGATATTTAAGATTCAATAGTGACATGTTAATTACTATTTTTGCAATGCGTCAGTGGCGCATAATGCTTATTCCCATATGGAATCACTGGCTTTTTTTCCTGACGTGTTTGAAACTTAAACATTTTTTCCTCCATCATATAAGGCCTGTGCTGGCGCCTAAAGATAGTTGCATAATCCGCTGGCACAATGACTTTCCCATTATTATGTTTGGCCCCTAATCCTCTGCTTCAGGAGAGGTCAAATCTCCCAAATTCTCCGGTCGCGGCCCTTTAACGGTGCGCCGCAATTATTGATACCTTATTCCAATAGGCGATGAGTTTCATTTGTATTTCATTCATCGCGAAATGACCTCAAAATGTGTCAAAGAGCTGACATTGTTGAAAACCAACGATGTGGGGAAACCTCATCATTGCGTCGGCCCTGCAGCTCTTCTCGTCCAATAATTAAAACACTGTTAAAATATCAATGTCCCACGAGAAATGAACACACTTCTCCTCAAAAATGGGCCACGGACATAAAAGATATATGAGTCTGTTCACGCTCTTATAATTCAGTGAAAGAAATGGAGTCTGTTCATGGTAATGTGATTTAAGGTATTGCATGCTTCTAATTTCCGTGGCCTTGAATATATCCCCGGTATTCGACCTGCATTGAAAATGACCTTCCGTGGCTGTAACTCTGGTACAGTGACAGTGCTTTTTAATTCTAATATTACTTAGAAATATCCCATTCGCTCTCATCTAGTGGAACAAACAGTAAAATGATGTTTTAGGTTAGGCTACATATCGCCTGCTGGATGGTTTCATATCTTTGTGTTGTAGAAGGCCCGTGGTAAGGCATCCCTGGCTCAACACAACACACACACACACACACACACACACACACACACACACACACACACACACACACACACACACACNCACAGTATGGTTTCATTACCTTTGTTTGTTTTGTCGACCTGTAAACAGTGAAGGCTGATCTGGTATCTGTAGCTTGCAGCCTTGCCTGGGCCAGACACAAACACATTCCTTTTAATGAGGCTACAGAATTGCCTGCACAGTCCTCCACTCCAGACCATTAATATTGTATTGTTCATATCATGAACTCCTAGGTTACACCGAGCATGCATTTTTCATTGCGATAATCCTTAATTATTTTTATGCACCCTTAATCTTTCATATAGTTTCAGTGTTTTGCTTAAATATTTAATGGCATGATGATGCGGCTTGTCTTTCAGGACTGGGCTTTCTCAGACGAGGGGAGAGATGGAGAAGAGGTGCAGGGAAGGGAGAGGGAGAGACAGAGAAAGAGAGAGAGAGAGAGAGAGAGAGAGAGAGAGAGAGANGATTTTAACGCCTCTCCCAATATAAGCCTCCTCGGCACTGTCTGGTTGAGTGGCTAGGCCTCCAGTGGAGACGCTGTTTTAATTCACATCAACACTGACCTCATTCAAAATAATCCTCTCTCCCTTAATCGCTTTTATTCTGGGGCTGCAACTCATTTCTTCATATTTAACAGACAGGGAAAATAGATGACACACTAAAATGGAAATAACTTGAAATAACTTAGCAGTTAATTATGTTAATTTGTGAATAAAAATAATAAGAAGATTTCCACCACCATTATTATTATTATTATTATTATTATTATTATTATTATTATTATTATTATTATTATTATTATTATTATTATTATTATTATTATTATTATTATTATTATTATTATATTACTGTCATTATTATTGTTTTGTGGATGTTGTTGTTGATGATGATGATGATGATTATAACAACAATAATAATAATAAATAAATAAATAAATAAATGATGATGATAATAATAATAATAATAATAATAATAATAATAATAAAACAAGAATTTATAACTGCAGTTTTAAAAATATTGAAACAAAAGACATAGCATTGTCATGTTTATGCCAAAAATTTGCAATCATTTTCTTATTTAAATGTTAATATTATTATTTGTGATATTTCATAAGCCTTACATCTTAAGATACCCACCCATTAATACTGACATGTAAATAAATTAACCTTGCTTCATGCTGATTTTTCCTTGCATATGCAGACACTGAATTCCTTATTTCCAGGATAAAAGAAAGAAAAAACACTGATTGAGCAATAAAGTAAGGCAGCCAACATGAACCTGTGTCAGCTCCTCTCAGCAGCAGAGGCCCAGAGGTTAGAGAAGCAGTGTTATGACTTTTTTTGAATGCCTGAACGAGCTGTAAAAATGGTTTTAAATTATAAAACAGAAAGAAGTTTTTACAGACTTTCTTTGTGTGTCTCTGACGTAAAAAGGAAGTATTTCTTCCAAGTAAGATAAATTTGTCTTCTTAGGTCAAAAGTCGACTTGAAAAAGGATAATTTCTTGAGTCTGCTGACGTTATGGGGAACGAGGTATCATTGTTCCCTTGGCTTAAAAGTCCTGCAGCTGAGTGGCAGATGGGCAGAGTTCTTGCTGGTTCAAAGGTCTATACTTGGATGTGTTTATCTCTGCACCTAGCACAGAGGGAGTGCAGTTTAATTCAGGCATCACGCCCAGAGATCCATAATCCCATCTAGTGATATGATAGGAATTTAGATGGGATAAATCTCCACCAATACCATTAGTGATAGCGTTACTGTAATAATACCTATAGTTCTGTGATTGTGTGTGTATGTTTGCGTGTGCATTGTTATATATAGGGTAGTTCTAAGTAATCTGGTAGATCTAGCCCATGATGACTGATAGGCTATGAGGATGAAGCTGAAATGAATAATAGATTATGGGAAAGGGCAGGAACTGTTAACTTATGATTAGAACTCGTCTGTGAAATGAGTTTGGACCAGAGAGACAAAGCAACATGAGACAAAACATTGTTTATAGGTAGATTATTTTTGACCATTCATAGTCGTCAATAAAGTGATGCTAAAAAAAATCAGCAGCAGCCTCTTAATTAATTCTGTGTGTGTGTGTGTGTGTGTGTGTGTGTGTGTGTGTGTGTGTGTGTGTGTGTGTGTGTGTNGGCTATGATCATGCACATACCACAAAAAGAGCAACACAATAGTTGTCTGGTG